>JACJUY010001594.1:76028-138460 GCA_014220935.1 Platorchestia sp. MABIK
TTGTGGCACGTAGGACGCTGCACACTACTGTGTTGTGGCACGTAGGACGCTGCACAGTACTGTGTTGTGGCACGTAGGACGCTCCACACTACTGTGTTGTGGCACGTAGGATGCTCCACAATGTACAGTACTGGTACCGGATTTTACACAATCTACCTAGTTACAGCGGTGCAGCTGGAAGCGTAGTTCTTCTAAGTCGAATTAACTTCACTACGAGCTAAAAATTTGAAGAACTTACGCTGCCAGCTGTGTCGCAGCGACAGCGTAATTTTTTAAAAAATTAAAAAACTGACCCCTAGACGTTAGCTGAAGTTAACGAGAGATCGTAAACACTCACCTCGAAGACTTTGGTCGCTCAAGGAAAATTTCCTAAAAATTTACTTCTGGCTACGCGTACTATGAATAACGTTGTTGGAAAATGTAATCGTAATCACCACTTTTGGAACGGTGTGTATATTGCCTATGGCAATCATAGCCTGAAACGGAAGTTAAAAATACCATAATAGATAGGCACAGTTTAATATTCGAAATTTACAGGAAAACAATCCTCTCGATATAAAATGGCTTCAAAATAAAAATGGAAAAAAAAAATACGTGCAATGTTTTGGCTATCGTTTCAGCTGTGCGCATCATCTCCCAACTGCAGTCCACAAAGAAAAGAGAACGTCGAGTATTTTGCAGGTGGCAGCGCACAGCAGCTAAGATTTGGAAGAAAATTGTCCATCTCGACTCCGTCTCGCGATCTTCGAAGGACCGCAGCAGTCAGGCCAGAGCTGTGCAAAGTTGACCTCTTCAGAGGGGATGGGCGAGCGTACGAGTCCATAAATCGAAGAAAACAGCTGGGGATGGGCAGAAGACGGCCAAGACTACTAGGCATTATAAGCAGATGCACGAGGTTGCACAGAGTGAAGGATGAAACAGATCAAACTAACATCGATGGAAAGACTGACAAGAATGAAAAAGAAGATCTGCAAGTTTGTTGTCTGTATGGACATAATAAGTCGCTTGAACTATGGAAAAACTGTCGACATTCTCGAGAATGAAAATACATGTAAACACCAAGAACTGAGTTTGAAGGAAGCAGGTAATATATTCGTTTAGTTGAAAAAGCTAAAGTCATCGAGGTAAAATTGACTTTTAACTTGTACACTTTCAAAAATAGTACCAAGCATATGCAAATAAAAAACGTAAGCACAAGAGCGCTCGTCGAAACGTGCCCACTTCAAAAATGAAAAAACTTTCAGACTTCAATTTTGTTAGGTTAATTGAATAATATACCGTTCCTCATAGCCAAAGTTATCAATTTTATAGTCATGCTCAGTAACATGCTTAAAAAATGAATTTAAGCAAAACTTGCTTTCGGAAATCGGTCTCTTTTGGTTGATGATGGAATCCTGTTCAAAATGTTCTTTATAACGTCAAAACATTTTCACAAACAGCATGTTCTTGTTATCAATTTAATGACTTCATTTTTAGTGCATATTCTTAGCGCAAGGAAATGATTGTAGGCTGAAAGTCTGAGAGAGATGGCCATTGCGGCTGCAAGTACTGGCAGCATTGACGTGAAGATTTCATTTATTCTTAAATTAAGAAAACTTCCAGAAACACTTATCTTTAAACGTATGTTTTAGGAAATACAAATTTTTCACGTCATAAAAAAATTCAAACTCGTGAAAGCTTGCAGAAGAGCTATGAAAATTCACGCACTTATGGATAAGTCATTGTGATGAATTATTTATTCAATCTATGTAGCAAAATTCTTGTTGCGATTGCAACAAGATGTTGTTAATGTTGTGCGTCACAGAAACGCCATGTGATACATATTCTAAGACAAATCTCTGTCTTTTAAAAGCTTTGAAAATAATTTAGTGGGTGTCATCAATTGGCTGCATTCTTCGCAAAATCTTGCCTCATAAAATATTATAGAGACGATAATTTACCCAGCCGTGTATCAGAATTGGCGGTCGAATAACGATTGATTTTACGGCGATAAAACAGAGTTTCAGAGCATTGCGTTGAGCTCTCGCTGTAAGTGACAGTTTTGTAATCTACAACATATTTTTTGCTCCTAAAGTAGAACAACTGAAAGATCAGTGCGACAAAACGATTTGTTACCGCGATAAGAGTGGAGGTAGAGGAGACAGTAAGGCATTAAGAAGGAAAGGTGGGTATTAAAGAAAAGAAAGAAGCGAGCAGGTAACTAAACTCACCGGAGAGAGACTATAGAGGCTCTTGAAAACATGCGTTCTCGATCATGGCTTCAATTTGTATGATGCTAAATCAGAATTAAAATTTGTTCCAATGACGAGAATATAATTCATGCTTGGGTCATTTTACTTGAAAACGCACCCGCCCGACACAATACACTCCAGGCATCTGAAAGCATGGTGCGAGTTAATAAAAAAATGACATTTTGTTGTTAGTTACGAACCATTCCAGTACTTTAACCCGTAAAGAACTGCTATTTATGACCTAGCTCCTAGTAAAAATGGAATATTTCTTCTTTCCAAAAAGACTTTCTCTTGAGTATTCAAGATGGAGATACGGTAACTCAAAGTGGACATAGCAGGAAAATTTCTTAACATCACTTGTTATGAACTGTTCAGCAACGACGTAAAACAGCAAAAATGCACGTAAGCAAACACATACGCTTGCTATTAGTGTCTTTTGTCTAGGCTTATAACCACAATTTAATGAAAGAAGTGATGCATAATGCAAACATCCAGCTAGTCGAGCAGAAACTTGATGCTTTCACATGTACGTCGATAACCGAAATGTTCGACGAGAATCTAATGTTTGCGTAGTGATGATAACTTACTGATCTAACAAGAATAGAGTATATGTATTTTTACAAGCACACCAAAAAGGTTTAAAAACAATGAAAATAAATTTTGTAGTTTGAGGTTCTTGGTGGCTGTTTGTGCTAGCGTACGAACATATTTAGTTTCTGCAATGAAATGAACATCATCGTCAATACAAAAGTCAAAATCGAACGTAAAAAAGAGCACGAAGCCCTGGGGCTGTTAACAAGAATATGGGAAATAAAAGGAACTGTACGAAGACCTTGGTTACTTAACTGATTTAGAAGAACGTTGTCGAGTTGGGTGGAGCGATAGGTAAAGGAGAGCACTGTGATAAATGAGAAAGGCGATAACGTCGAAGATTGGGTAGTACGTAAAGAAAAAGACTAGCGGGTATCTGAGAAAGGCAAAGAAGGGACGGAGAAACAGAACAAAAAACATCTGCGAGTGGCCGGCGAATTAGGTATGGTTCAGAGTAAGTGGAGGCATTGGAGTATGGAAAGGATGGGAGAGAAAGCACAAACAAGGAAAAGAAAGGAAGTGAATTAGTTCGGGATGAAGCGAATATTGAGGTATGTATTAATCTGAGAAGAGAATAAACTTTACTCGTAAACAGATCGACAGTAAACAGTAAAACAGTATCGTAAACAGTGTGCCTTAACAGGCCTCACTCATGAAAAATAATGGCTGAAGACAAAAATGAAAAGCTATAAACTGTATAACAAGCTTCATTCCCAGAATATATATGTGTACAAATGACTTCGTGTGTTGGACAAGGACTGTTTAAAAGTATCCTACGTTTGGCGAAAAAGAATAAAATTACGAACATGGGATGCTAAACCTTAATTCTTTTCAATGCAATCACCTTGATGCACAACGCACTTCTCCCAGCTGTCCCACCAAAGCTTGAAGCAATTCTGGGCGCCTTTTTGGGAGCGCAGTACAGGTGGCCACCGCATTCCTCGGTACGTTTTCTCGCGTCTAAAATCGGATTTCATTCTGCAAATTCCCAGCTGAGAAAGTCACCAAAAATTCTTCAGTGTCATCCGTGTACGCAGGAGAGCTAAGCATCACGGAAGAGTTGAGGTTGACCTCAAACATTGCCATAAGGCTCGAACTGATGCGTTTCTTGAACAGCGCTTCCCCCTTACTCAGACTGCGGGGGACCCAATTTTTTAAAAAATAAAGTCATCATTGCGGTACAGCAGGCTGCTTAAATTCTTCAAGTAGGCTCGGCTAAGCTACATGTAGCACACCAAGTCGACTTAAAAAATTTGTATCAAAACGACAACCTTAATTTTTTGAAAGTCTTACCCAGCTGGTCTCTTGCTCAGTAGTCCAGCAAAACCCTACGAGGGATAGCTCGTTTTCATGTCTAGGACTCTTCAGGATATTTTGATTTTGCAGTCCAAGGTTGAAAATATTAATTATAATTGGATTGAAATAATCAGAATTCCATAGTCAACGATGATTATATGACGTGATTGTTTTGGGCATTGCGAGTTCTATTTTTGTCTATTAGATCGTTAAGTGCAATTTTCAAGCAAACAACTTCTCAAATATAGCGAAATTCCTTAGAATGTTCATGTTTTAGTGATCATCGTAGGTACTTGATTTTTTTGTCATAGAAAGCTGTTATTTTATGTAGTCTCTCGGTTGCCTCGGCAGTGTGTTAACTTTGTGATGCTACATATAAGCAAAGCAGAATAAAAAACTCTGATATTTTTAATTAAATACCTCTCATCCTCAACATGTCTTCCGAACAGGAGAAATCTACATCACTATGGGTAGGAAATACACAGATCGAGATGGTGAAAATGCATTCACGACATGTGGTATGAAAGAACGCGCCTCAGAATAAATTGTGCAGAGAAAATACATTCTTCACTCATTTATTGTCTTCTTGAATAAAAGAGACCCAAGACTCGGGGGCTAAACCTGTGAAATTTCATGTTTATTAATATTTACATTGATGAATATTTTTTCCTTAGTTAAAAAATGGTCAAGACGCTCACATACGCACATTTTAACTTGTGTGCATTTTTCATTTAAGTTGGTCACATGTGAAAGTAATTTCGTTTTGTTATTGAAAGCAGCGAGCTCAACTAAATGAAGCTTAATACAAACATAGAACTAATTTTTAATCATCTGCCATCAGATTTCATTTGCTTATACCCAGAAAATAATTTTTGAACTTCAAGCTTAATCACTTTGTTTCGGTGGTGAATTCATTCACCGTCCCATGATGAGGAACAGATGTTACTCATGTAACTCATCTCTACTTCCTATAGAGTCACATGCTAGAATAAATGGAAGATATTCAATACATTGGTTCAGCATCTCAGCATGGGAGTGTTTTTGAAATTACTTCACAAACGAGGCACCTATCACAAAGATGAACGAAGAATCCACCGAACATTCACCACTGCTCTTAAATCAACATACCATCTCGATTTTGATACTCCAATCAGTACATAGTCACGAAATTTCAAATTATACGCAAGCTAGCAATGTTCATTGAGATGTAAGATCTTCTTACAGAATTCATCAGTAAGGCTTAGAGCAAGAAACCAATGAATGCATGAACTTCGGTTAAAAGTTGCCTAGTTAGTGAAATGAAAGATACGAACAAAATGAAAATCATTAGAGACCGATGGGTATGAAAACTGAAGGTCGTGACAACGATGTATCTGGGTCGAAATAAGTTTTATGACAGGCTTTAACGGCTATTATTGACTCATCCTGGATTCAAGCGTCGGAGATCTGGGTCAAAATGAGCCGAAAACATTTGTTTGAGGCTTCTGTAGACGGAACGTCTGAAGGGCCGAACAGGCTCTTTGAAAGGTGAGGGGCGGAGTGATTAATGAGCTGAACTGTGCGAATAATGAAAATTTTCCCGCAGATGGGAAGATTGGAGCTGAAAATTACCATGTTTTGAGTATGCACTTCAATAGAAGCAACTTTTCGAATTATAGAAACGCTCCAGGAGTGATTGTTTAGTGTACAGAATGTTGAATAAATTCAGTATTTTGTTGGGTCACTCATCATTAATGTTCATATTATCCTTTGCGCACATTAATAACCGTCTCTAGACATTCACGTGTTGATATTCTAAACTTATTCATTTGCTCTGTTCAAATTTTAATGGGATTTTCCAGTCGAAGAATGATGAGCAGCGGAATGAAGGCGGCGCTGGGAGACTTGTATAGAGCGTAGAACGGTAAAGGAAATAATTAAGGAAATGATAACCGAGTTATGATACTTTTTTATACGATTGTTCATTTCAAAGAATGACAAAGCATCGAAAAAATAAAAAACCTCGATAATTAATCATCGCAGTGAAAAAAATGATCACGAAAGAACAAAGTTCATTGACAGCGAAAATTGGGAAGGACGCATTTCAAGTGGCGTGTGCGAACGCAAGAAAATTAGGAAGAAGCATAAGAGCCGAAAATGAAGGTAACACAAAAGTGCAGCAATCAAACCCGTAGACGAATAAGCAAACGAAGGAAACTGCAGTCGAAAATGAACGAAAGCGAAGAATTAATGACAGAGCAGAACGGTAGTAAAGGAGGAGAGATGGATAGTAAAGGAGGGGAACGTGTTCAAAGAGACTGGGAATAAAACAGCCAAGGCAGAGCGGATGATGTGCGACATCCAGAGCGCCTAATGGCACCTCAAGCGGAGCCTAGACCCAAAACCAAAGGATTTGGTATCATGAATACGATGCAATGCGACGCCGCATGCTAAAATGAAAACCTGGAGCAGAAATGCAGGTGAGCTGATGTCAGGTTGACGGAGCTGGAAAAAGTTATGATGATTTAGGTGGTGTTAAGCAAATGCGTGCGGACTTTAGGGGCTGAGAAGCCGACCCAAAAAGGGAGAGGGGCAGCGAGGGAAACCGAGGGGAGGCACCACATGAGGGGGAAAATTAAAGGAGGGGATACCGACGCCGGGGAAGAGGGGAAATTCAGGAAAAAAAGTGGGGACAATCTTTTGGAAAAGTTTGAGCTCAGATATCAACTGAATGAGCTCGCTAGCGGTTCGAATTCGGCTTGCTGAGTTGTGTGAGAATAAGAGTATTGGTTATTCTGAGGTCTGACTTTGATACAATGGTCCACAATCCAGACAAAGAACATTCGAAAGAGTTCTAAGCAACGTCAGAGCTGTGCAAATGGTTTGGTAGAAACTGATGTTCATCCATCGTCCATCAAAACACTCCCTGTCTCTCTGAAGTTGAAGTTCGGATAATCAACTTAGCAGCAGCGATACCTTAGTGTGTATCATTATGGTTAATGTACTAAAAATATTTGACAGGCGAAGAGGGATATTTGGTTTAATCTTTTTGGAGCATGTCCCATCACACATTAATTTCCCATTCGCATTGTAACAAAAGCTAGAACGCAACGGTAGTTACTCACGGTCTATAATATATACGAGTGTTGACCGGGAGTAACTACCGCTGCGTCTTAGCTTTTGTTTGGTGTGTATGGTGTGTAAGAAACACAGAATGTGTATCTTACGACAGAAATCCTAAGCACACTTCAATCATAAGGAAAATTACTGCTAATTTTCTTTCTTTGCCCAAATATTTAGAAGGACAACTGCAGGGTTCGAACACACTACCTTTCACTTGAAAGGCAAGCGCGCTGACCTCTAGGTGGAATGGTGGAGTGGAAGATAGCTGACGTAAATAGAATTACGTAATTAATTTGATGGAAATGTTGATGGGATTTTTTCACAGGTCCACCTAGCTTAACGATGACATTGTTTATGGAATCTACACGGGTCTTGCTACTACCTAACAATACCCTTGGTTTATTTGTTTAGAGTTCGCTTCCACCATTTCTCTGTCACGCTCATAAGGATAGTTATAATTATCGTATCTGTGATGCGAGTTTCATCAGTGCACAAGTACAAGAATATTTTTTATCACGGGTACTGTTAGGATGGATACATTTGTTTGTCATCCACATCTGGAAAGTTTGTTCAAGAGAGGTATTGAATCCCGTTATTTTTGACGGGCCGTGCACACTAGTAAATGAATAAACAGTTAACCTCTATCATCTAGAAGAGAATGAAACTAATTATGAAATTAAAATTACTAGCATTCTGCCATCATCAGCAGTGATAAAATTAAAATTTACCAGATGAAATTGCAATGAAAACTTATTCTGTCAACGTGGCTGGAAAAAAAAATGAATATTAATCAGAGTTGATCTCCTGGTATTAACTAAAACTGAAAGGTTGGAGTTACTGTGACTCCATAATATACGTAGACGGATTCTTTACAATGAACATAGATTTCAAAACTATGTGCACGAAAGGGAAGCAAATTAATTTTAACTAATGGAGTCATCGGCATCAAGTCTTCCCCGTGGTCTTGGAACACCCGATTGAGAAACATAACGTCGAAGAATTCCTCTGCACGAAGTTAAACCACGATGCTCAGCAAAGCCGGAAGTTAAAGCACTGGAAGTCACTTTCGAGTAATGATGTGTGTGTTCAAATATGGGTATAAAGATACATGGCGTTCTGTATTGGTTGCATTTACCGTCACACGCACCTTAAAACTGTAATATTTCATTGTAACTATACGTATTCACACATTGTCATTCATGAACGAGTTTCTATGTTGTTCAGGTTCAATCTTTTTACATTGACTGAAGATTAGAATTAAATAATAACTATAGCGCAGCAATTGTTCTATTAAACAATTGCTACAGCATAGCAATTATTTTGTTAGCAATACAACAGGATGGGTAAATCCCCATCGGAGGTTCAGACGTGATTAAAACTAACCAGAAGGCCTGTTAAGTGAACATCAACGTAACTCAAAGAGACTGGAAAGGTAATGAATGTTCGAATAATGCAACATAAAGAGGCTTATTGAAGAAAAACAAGAATTAGCCTCTACGCCTGCAATTGTGTGAGGTTGTTTGCGCACTGCTAGAGCATGGAAACTCACAAAATCAACCAGAGAGACGCTTCTGAGGAACAAAAAGAGATCTCTCAGATATTTGGCTAAAGTTACCGATTTGTCCGTGGGGACCAAGTTCACAATACTTCACAAAGACTTGAAGATCACCCCACACAAACATCAAAAGAAATAGCTCCAATCTTTGGACAAACGGTGGACAAACGCCTGGCAAGAGCTAAAATTATTCCTTCCAGCATTTGCAATGGCACGCTTTCCACCATCGTCTTCAGCAATGAGAAGAGATTTGATATACAACAGGAGTAAAGCCCACAAAATGATCGGTTCTGGTCAAAGTCTGGTTATATTAATGCCTGATTGATCACTCAATGAGAAGGAGTAGCTTCCGTGATGGTGAAGGCAGCCGCAACTGCAGCAGGAAGAAATCCTTAAATTTTTGTCAATCAAAGAATCAAAATCAAATTACAGAAACTAAGTTTTAGGGGAGTTATCATTACATCGGGCTGAAAAGAAAACATTCTTAAAAAAACGAATGGCCATTTCATCTAGACTCGTTAGACTCTCATGGAACAAAGAATACACAAGAGTGGTTGGCATTTTATGTTCTCCACTTCATTTCAACGGAAGAATGGCCTCCTTCTTCACCAGATCTGAATTCTCTCAGATGCAGTATCTTATTTATCGTTTACAGAGAGTGGTGAGGAACACATGACTGCAGTTTGGATACTCTTAGAGCAAAACTCACCACACGGTTGGCCAAAATCTTCCAACAAAGTATTTCGTGACTTGCGCAGATCATGTCCAACGTGTTATCGATACAAATGGGAGGCCAATTAAATAAATGCTGACATTTTCAATATTCTGATGATCCGAGACTGATTTTTTTTGTCGTATTTATGTCTCTTTTTGTTCTTCAAAATATATGTGCAAAACCGTGTAACGGTGCTTTTGGAACACCCTCTTTATTTTCTCATGTATATTTGTATGGAAATAAATTTGTTCATTACAAGGGCGCGTGCAACATGAATGCGCTTACTGATGGAAAATAAGCGTTAGAATTTACTCCTTGGCCTTCAATTATTCAATTGTAAGGATTTTCCACGCTAAATTTTCCCATAAAACTCTCAAAGTCTGATAATGTCTTTTATACTTGCGCTTATTTATATTGTATAGTTGAATGTAGCGCACAAAAAGTATTGAATTTGATGATACAGTAATAAAGAAGACAATCTATTTCTGTGACGTCTTCGCCTTACATTGTTTAGTTAGGATGCATTCAGTAATACAGCTATGAGCAATACACCTGTCGGTGATCGAAAGGTTAACATTTGGTTTATTTGAGAGGCGTTCGCTTGTGAATATCTCTCTAGAAGAATTCCGCGTCGAAAGTAACAACACCGATGGATAATTTTTAAACTTTCTTCCAATTTAGACACTTTTGAAATTGAAAATAGAGTATAATTACACAAACTCCTTGGTTTTATTTTGGTTTCACATTCAAATTATGAATGATTAAAAATGTGCATCTTAATCCCTGTTCACATTGGCGTATGCTTGAAAAATTTTCTTGCTCCTAACAAAAAATGATCTTAAGAAAGTCTGAAAATAGGTCTCATAATACAGCATGTTTTATTCAGATTAAATTAATCTCACTATAACTCATGTGATTACGTGCGTTGAATTATGACCCATAAAAAATTTCCTACGTTGTCAAATACTCAGCGGTCAATTTAACACGAAAGAACGATAGTAAACTGTGCGAGAACTTCTCAGCATGACTAGAACAATCGTGATGCAGACACGCCCTCCCCTCGTACAGACCTGACGCGCTGCGGGTAGTGCGCTGTGCTGGCGTTGCAGGAGCCTTTTGCATAGCCAAGGCTTATCAACGTATAGATCTTTCAAGATAAATAGATAGATTATTAGTTAGTTTAAGTCTCCCTATCCGCTACAAAGACGATCCAAAGAGAGGAAGGACGAATGCACCATTTAGAATGGAGTTAAGGGAACGATAGATCTATCAAAATAAATAAATTATTAGTTATTTTAAGCCTCCCTATCCGCTACAAAGACGATCCAAAGAGAGGAAGGACGAATGCACCATTTAGAATGGAGTTAAGGGAACGATAGATCTATCAAAATAAATAAATTATTCGAAGTTAGTTTAAGCCTCCCTATCCGCTACAAAGACGATCCAAAGAGAGGAAGGACGAATGCACCATTTAGAATGGAGTTAAGGGAACGATAGATCTCTCAAATAAATACCTGAATACGCAAGTGAATGTAAGGAATACGTATATATTAGCATACGAGTGTTTGTCACTGTAAATATTCATGCTTGAACGTACGTATAAAAACTGTTGCCTTCGTATAACGTAAACGCCGTACATGAGTAAAATATAAATAGGATGCACTCTCAAAAGCAGTGCCCATATCTTCATCCAGAGGAAGGAACAGTTATCGATTGCAATGAAAGTCCGAGTTCAATCTGTTCTGTAATGTCAGATCGTAAGTAACAATTAAAAGTCAGTGTCAGCTTGCGTCTTGGTTAGCGCTATCGAAATTCATGGGTAAGGTTACAGGTATTAAAGACCTGAAACAGTTGGAAGATTAATTTCTCGGATGTTGTTCAGCTGAAACTATTTTTATAATCTCTAATACATGCATTATTAAAATCGTGCAGTAACACCCAAACATTGCGAAGAATTTCCGACCTTTTCAGAAAGTAAACCGTGCATTATTAAAATCGTACAGGCTCACCCAAACAATAGGAGGAATTGCCGACCGTTCCAGAAAGGACGTTCCATTTCAGACAACACCTGCAGGGTCAGAAGACATGACTCATCTCACATTGAGAACGCATGCAATTTCAGGTAAAAACTCACCTCTCAGATAATCTTACCAATCTCAGACAACATCTTTTATCTTGAAAGCAGTTTAATTCCGTCAAACACACGCGCTATTTCAGAAGAAACATCCGAATTTAGACAACGCGTTCCACAAAAATTATCTAAGCGGAGAAGAAAGTAAAATTAAGAGTTATCTAAAGACGTTGAGTCAACGACTTTAAACGCCTCATTCAGTGACGCTATTGCAAGTCTCAGCGCATTTATAGATATTGATTGGTTAAAAATATAAACGAGATGCTTTCCTCTCTTTTTCCCTTAGTCCTTTTTAACGTTTCCTACGATGGGTTAAACTGAAGCTCAATATTCAATTTCAATTTAAAGTCAATTGTAGTAAGCAATTTGGAAAGTATCAAACAGTAACTGGATCGTGCCTTCATTTAGATTTCATAGAGAATTTATAAAAATTGAGCTAGTAACTGCAGGTCGGTGAGCAGCATTATGAAAATCCCTCAGTGACCACCGGTGGGTCCCTTCACAAAAAAAAACGTGTTAAACGAAGTATAAATATGGGGGCTGTACGTTCACAGAACAGACTGGATGCAAATGAATTGTTATTAGTCTTCTAAAATTTATCGTCTGCAAAAATAATTCCACATTATTTAGCTAACAGGAAGAAAGTTCTGTGGCGTTAGTATGACGTTGAAGAGTCATCCTTTGATTCGACAACTGCGCGAAGTTACAAGTCCTTCGCACGGTGGCCTCTGGAGCCAAATCCTGTTTTCTATAATTTTGAACGCAGTTTCAATGCACTATGTAAATGATGAAATTGTTTCATTTCGCGTGGAGTGGTTCGTTTACGTAAGCATACAGTTACTTGTGCGTGCATATTGATTACTAGTAGTATAACAGTTTATTTCTCTTGTTCTTTACTCTGGTGACTGAGCGTGATTGGTGTCTGAGACGACATGGGGCTAAGGGGGCAACCCGAGAATGGGTCACAAGGCTCGTTCCTGTAATCATATTCCATTTTATTCATCAGCGTTCGCACATAAAAAACAGGCAACCAACATGAAAGGAGTTTAAATACCAAATAAAACATAAAACGACTAAACACCACTATCTAAGCAAAGATAAAACAACTTTTAAAGCACCATCTCTATCATTATTTCAGAAAAAAACTTTCAGGAGTTGAAACTCGGTTAGTCAAGTGTACTCTTTATAAAAAATGAACTCCATTCACGATAACTACTACGGGAGCAAATAACAACGGTAATTTTCATCTCTCACACACCTGCAAATCATTATGTCAGTAGCTCACCATGATTTTAAGAACACACAGCTGCATGAAGAGTTAATACTTCTTAAATTTACCCAATAAATGAAAAATCATTCCAAGTCTCTCATTATTTAAACTAACTACAGCTTCTAACTTGGTTTGTAGGACATTATGCAAGCCATTTCATTTAAATGTACCACTTTGTTCATGTATTGGTTCTTCTCAACATACTTATTCACCCTTACACATGGCTTAGAAAGACCTAGCCATGAAAGAAATGATTTTTTTTGGAGAAGAAATGCGTGCATAATTTAGTTTTGTTCGCTCAACAAGAAATGATAATATTTGTCAGTTGTGCATTAGGGGGGGCAGGAAAAATTTTCGTGGTTCAGAAATTTATTAATAAATGGTTAGACTGCCTCCAGTTCGAATTACAGCTTTTATTATACCTGTCACTGATTCCACATGTTTCAAAGTCCTCTCTAGCTCATTTTTGGCAATAATTGAAGTAACCTGTCCCCCAAGTCAGTCAATGTTGAAAGAAGGGGCGATTAGTCACATAGGTTCCTCTCAAGCTCGTATCATAAATTTTCAATTGAGCACATATCAGGAGATTGTGATCCACTCCATTTGCTCGAATGTTCGCTCATTCGCAATAAACCAATCATTAACATTTTTGGCTCGACAGAAACGAACATTGCCGTCCTGCAAGATTTCGTTACCATAAGAAATAAAACTCCATGGAAGATGAACGCGGAAAGGAAGTACTTGTAAGTACTCCTGAGAGTTCATTTTGACATTGCAAAGAGTGTCAGATCCATGTCCTTGCCTGCAAAAACGGCCCAAAAGCATTACACTGCCTCCATATGCGTGAACACTTGGGACGATGCAAGATGGATCCAGAGCTTCATGTGGCTGAAGTCAAACCCTAACGTCCATTGTTCTCAATGAAGATGAATCTGGACTTGCCAAACTATGTTACATGCTTCCAATCCTCTACAGTCCAATCTCGGTTTTCTCAAGCAAATAACAAACATTTTTCCCGATTTTCAGTAGACACTAATACTTTTCTGATGGGTTTACATATGTCAAAATTCATTTTTTCTTCAGCTCTCGTCGCATAGACCCTTGAAAAATTGTTTTTTAACCTTTACAAAAACTCGCCGCTAGTTATCATTTGTGTTGATGATCGTCGATTTTTTCCCCCCATCTGAAGAGCGGTTGTCTCTATCATTTAGAAGGATTAGACCTTCCACATATATTTTCCTCGAGATGAACCGGGTTGACCATCTAGCTTCCAGCGCGTTATGGTTCCCAGTATCGTTCTGACATTTATACAAGTTGCTGTGCAAATTTCATTTGCTGAATTCTCTCTTTAATGAAACCCACTGATGCTTCCTTTATCAAATGATCTCAGCTCCTTACCATGAATCTCCAATTCTTCGGTTAGAATAAAAATTTATAATTCTTTACGCACTCAAAATCGGTCTTTACCACCTCACAAACACGTCTAGAATATTTCCAAAAGTAGTTTCACTAAAACAAAAAACCCTGAAATAAAAATTTTTAAAATATATAGTCAGTAAAAAAGCATAGAGCAACTTTTTTGCCTCTAAGTGCATTTTAAAACTGCAAATAGTGTAATTCCAACTGAATGTTGGTCTAACTCACCCAAACATGGGTCACCAGCGACCATATCCTGACGATACCACGCAAAGTGAGCGCACATGATTCATCTTACTAATAGCATGAATTAAGCAATGCTATTCTTCTGCTTTGACAACAACAGTTACTCGTATACTAGTGCCTTCAATTAATAGTCATGAGTCTTCAATTTCCACAGCAGACATTCACAGTTCCTGATTTAAGAAGAAAACAACATTGAAAGTAAGGAGCATATATGCAGAAAGTTGACACAAAATGTCAACGTTTGGGATTCAAAAATTCATTTTTATAAAGTTCCTTACATATATAATTGGCGTAAATAACACAATAAATATTTTAAAATCTGTGGCATGGGTTGAATCACAATAGCAAAACAAAAAAATATTTTCTTTTAGTTCGCTACCCGTTAGGTATGAAAAAATGAACACACTCTCCTGACAGACGAAAAGGAAACCCTGAGACGTTGATACAGGTACGCTTTGAAGAACATAGCCTTCACATTGATACTTCAGCCTGCACGATTGTGCAATGTGACTTAAAATTTTTGAGAGTATGACGAGTGGAAATTAGCAATGGTGCCTTTGAAACAAAAATTCTACTGATCTGTAATTTGTCCTGGAAAATGGCGTGCTGCAATCGGAGTGAACACGCTTACCGCATGACTAATTTAAAAATATCGTGCACAGGTAACATCATCGTGAATTATCATCAACAGTGAGAAAGCGTTAGCCAGCAAAATTTTCAAGAGCAATCTACATCACGCACGTTTAAAACGTACAAACAAACATTTATGCTGATATTAACTACAGTGCAGGAGTTCGATCCTTCGCAGACGGAAAACACGAACTCAGGTCATTTGATGATCTACCAACAACCCCGAAGTGAGGTTATTTTATTGATGTGTTAGGCTGTAGAATCCGGTGGCAGAGCTAGTACCGCTCCTCGGCGAAGGTCGGACAGCTCGCTATCACGACGATATCAGGTCTTTAGATTAGATAAAGAAGCACAGAACCTCACGAGTCCCTCCTCACTAACGCAAATTGATCGAGCGAAGAGTCGGTTTCAAGTTAAAGGGTTGTGCAACAACGCTAGGGGTCATCGTAATCTGTCAGTTGCGAGAGGAAAAACTGACGTTGCACGATAGCCGGTCATCGATACAACGGAATTCAGCTATCAAGTTATACGCTCGACATAAACGCAAAAGTAATTTTTTTCTACGGAAAGTAGTGGCTACTACATATCATAAAATTCAAATAAGTAAGATTCAGTCGGAAAACTCCTGTATTACGTCATTGACCCTGATACAATGTAAAGTATTCAGTCAAAACAAGTTATCTCATCGTGAAAGCACTATATTAGAAACCATTGCGGTCCTAACAAACAAGGTTAAAGACATTGTAGGTCATTGGACGATTCATGGCTAAAATATCATCCAAAGGCGTCTGCTTTTTCATTTTAGATCGAGTTTTTACGCTGCTGGGTGGTCACTTTGCCTCAAGTGGTTGCCTCGGTTGTTGCAGTTTAATGACAGGGTTTCATCCGGTGTTTCATTGAACATTTCATAATTTTACGCCCACGTCGTTTTTGTGCTTGCATCTTTTGCGCTCTGCATTTGCAAACGTTGTTATATTATCAACTGAAGCTGCTTTGGTGTGGGATGTGGTGTGCATTTTTTCTAAAAATTAGTAGTTTGAATTCATTTTGAACATTGCAGAGCTGCATGTACGTACTCTTTCCCTCAGCTCTTGTCGTAAGTTGCTGTGATTCATTTTCATTAAAATAATTTCGTTTCGTTATCTCAGCTTTGAAAGACTATTTTAGATGTGACTTCTGCAAATTTACTTCGAGAATCAAAATCTAGAATAAACCTGTAAACTCATAATTGAATGCTATTTCCAAAAGAGCAATCAATATCATTTCAACTTCCTTAACAGTTAACACTTAACCCGCCCCTCGCGCCGTACATGCCACTCTCAATAAAATTGTTCTTCTACTTTATTTCTTGTCGAATTCGTGCCTTGAGGTGTTTTTTGAAGTTCACTGCCGAGTGGCAATATCGTCCCTATTTTGACGTCGGTGACAACCTGTTGCCAGTGCCAGTCCAATAAAGGCGGTTGTTTTAACGGTATTTATTATGAGTAAAATATTCCTAGGGTTAAGGGTTGTAAGTTGTGCGGAAAGCAGTTATTGAAGATAAATTTTTTGATGATTTAACTTTCTGTGTCCAAGAGCTTGCGACAATCATGTCTACTGCCAGCGACAATCATGTCTAGCTAGCTCCTTACATTGCGTATTTTCTTTCCCAACTTTTATTATTTGGTTTCATTTAATGGTTGTTCACAGTAGGAAAACGCACCTGGCGGACTCCATCTTTTCACATACGAACGCTAAAAATTATTCAACGGGTTGTAGCGAAGGCCCTTTAGGTTACGACCTTCTGTTTTTAAATTCATTTAATTCAATTTTTTGTTTAATTCATATTCTGCAAGTTGTACTTCGTCAGCGCAGCGCCTTATTTGTACTTCAAGCACCCGCTTAGCTGCTCTCATTGTTCACCACAACAGTGGTTATACGATTTTTGTTGAGAATTTTGCCCTATTTGTTGTAAAACATTAGGTTTTTATTTCCTCATTATTTTATAAGCTGAACACAACATTCAATTGAAATTTTATGGTAAGCAAGATGTAATCTTTGTTTGTCGCATATGGCTTCTATATTTCTGAGGAATTTACTAGTCTAATTGCGCTTTTTGATTTTTCCTCTATGTGTATTTTTCCTGCTCACCGCTGTCAAAAAAAAAAATCGACGGAATTACTAAAGGATAAATCATGTCAATGCCTCGAATGCTGCAGGAACATCAATAAATAAATTAACAAACAAATACAAAATAAATAAATCACAGAAATGGTCTAGAAATCACATTCTCACCCTCCCTCGAAGCTAGACTCTACCTCATTTTGAATCGATAGGTAAAATCGAAAATACCTATGAACTACCCTCGAAGGTCAATGCATATCACAGAGGGTTATCATGCGGATCTATGTGACGATGTACCGACCCACGTCTTCATTGAGGATTGAAGCTACCGAGTTAAAATCTACTATCGGCTCAACTACAGACAAGCAACGACAGCCTTTCATGCAAATGAGTGAATAGTCCGTAATTCGCTCATTGGGGAGAACAACGTCACAAGTCGAAATTCTTGTTTTTTCAGAAGTGATTTTAACTTTGCAAACTGCTTAACGGAATTAGTTTTGATCGAAAAGGAATCCTTTCTCTCGGATAATTTTAAAGATACATTTATGACGGTTCTACCAAAATACGTAGAACGAAATGGCAAATTTAACAGTATGGATAAGTAAATTTTGTAAAATTTGAGTAATGTTAATTTGAGTTATGCCGTTGTTCTTCCCAATGAGCGGTATGATTTGACGTGTCTCCGGCCACACGTACGCTCACGCTCTTCCGTTATAGGAGTACTATAAGGCTTGATATCAGAAAAGTTGTTTCCTTGGCTACTTTTCGTTTTGCTCGACCGTCAATAACGCAAGAATTTTTGAAGGAGCACCTACCGTTTTGAAACTGAATGAGGAGTACCTTCATATAAATAAATTTAAAAGCATTTATATTTTTGGTTTTAAAAGTACCAAGTGTACTAGTACCTGGAAGCAAATTCTAATTTTGAAATAATTATCGCAAAAGATAATTCATCTGCAACCATCTTATTCTCTTCAAAACAAAGGGGGAGATTGAAAGCTGTTACAGCCACTTCAATTCGCTCTTGTCAGCCTTTCATTTTAGCAAATCTCTCTAGAATCATGCGACAAGCAGTATTATCAAACGCTACGCAATACGTGGTGTTTGAGTGCGACTAAATTCGTTAAAGTTACTTCATTGCCACCGGATTCTGGAAGACAGTAATTGGATTAATGTACCTCACTGCTGCATAGTTAGCATAATTTCAATTCTATATCTGAGTACGAATGTATTCTTTTCACAGTGGTATCGAACAGAAAAGAATTCTGCCCGATTTAGTGATCGAGGTTTTATACCGCCAAATAGCGAATTAAGACCTCACTACGGCGGAGGGTCCGCCTTAAACGGAAGTGTCGCCGTCGGAAGGAGACTAACCCACAGTATTATTCATAATCTTTAGTTCTCCGTTCATTAACACGCATATACCTTCAATACTATTAGTTTAAATGTACGTGCCCAGGCGCATAGATCTTAAAAATTAAAGAAAACGCCCGTTTTCTTCGATCGAGAGTTTAAAAACACACCGCGGGCCTTCAACAAATTACCATCGTGATGATACACACAATCATTTTTCGCACTGCACTAATGTTGAAGCTTAGAATTAAACCATCTCAGGGAAATTCTCGTATATTTCAATGTTTCCTCATTCTCTATCCTGGCAGCACCTCACTCTTTATGTTATAGCCCTATAACCCTATTTGTTACTTAGCTGCATGAGAGAAACCTATTTATATCTTCTCGTCTGAGGATAACAGATATGTTTTCGAGATCGCTAGCTAATATTCTACATGCTAGTCAACGGCTAACTAGTCATTTGATGATAATTAAATTTCAAAAACAACCTCGGTCTTGAGTGTCCGAATCGCCTGAAGTATTCTTTGGAACCCCAAAATTAAATCATGAGACAGGTCACGAGACCACGGGATGTAAAACGGATTGAACATGAGACGATCTTCAAAAACTTCGCAGTTATAAATTTTTTCAAACTATGAAATAAATTGCTCACTAACGATAAAAACGAGGGAAATGAAAATAATGAGCAGCAATAAAATCCACAACAGACTTTAGCTCATTCTTTGTACTCCGGTGTTACCATTCAGGCAGTTTTTTGGGAGAGCACATTTCATAAATACACCAACGAAGGCAGATTCGAAGCATTCTCGTGCTGGAGCGAAGTCCTCCTCTGTGTGTTCTATTGGGGTGCATAACAGAACGACTAAGAATCTTGCCATTCTAGATAAGGATTTTTTGGGGTTCACACAACGGCTAAGAATCTTACAATTCTACTAAATAAGGCTTTTTTTAATTCATACTACGGCTAAGAATCTTCCCATTATAAATAAGTCTTTTTTGCTCATACAACGGCTAAGAATCTTGCCATTATAAATAAGGCTTTTTTTTGTTCACTCAAGGGCTAAAAATCTAGCCATTATAAATGAGGCTTTTAAAAAAAACACATGTGAGAGCCCTTCTTCAAATCACTGAAAAAGGGCACTAAGAAAATTCTCCCATCGAGGTTAAGACTGGCTTAGTACATCACAATTTTGTTAGTAAGATTACTACACAAAGAAACCATTCTTATGCACACGCAAGGTACACACATAGCATGACCTCTGAATTTCAGATTTCGGTTGGTTTTTAGGTTTTCAACAGCAACGAGCGTTTCCTTTTGCGTCTCTGTACCCTACTTGGCTGCAGGCTAATCACAGAGTATATTTTCAGCAACGTCATGTCCTGACAATTAATAACAAAAATTACTCTCTAACTGCACAGCAATTTATTACGCTTTTCTTAGTTTTGGTGCACATTCGTTTCACCTGAACGGCAAAGTAAAAAGAAGTAGAGTGATATTTGAGGGGAAAAATTTGCCTGTGTACGATAAAAATTGAACCAGAGTGCACTGATATCAAAAAGTTTTTACTGTAAGCTTCCTATAAGTTATGTGTGAAAAATGATCATCTCATCTTCTCGAAATGTGTTGTTCAATCAAAAATTTCCTCCCAGAAAAATGCATTATACACAGTGTTTGACAGCAAATATACGTATGGAAATCGGAGCAAGACGTATTTTGCAATTTCCCATCAACACACAGAGACGTACACTCCCGATAACTCTTCCTGATGTTTTCCAGCAAAATACAAAGATTTATTCTTAACACTTTGACTGCGGCATGGAAAACTGGAGTTCAAAATTAAATTCAAATTTAAAGTCAATAGTAGTAACCAATGTTGGACGTACAAAACATTAATTGGATCGTATTTTAATTTCGTTTTGATCCAGTATTTTTGAAAATTGAGTTTGTGTCTACTGGCTGGTCAGCAGCCTAATGAAAACTCCCTCAGTGGCCAAATATGGCTCACGTCGCAATCAAAGTGTTAACTTCATTTAAGGTAATAATTCTGCGTAAAGTCCTATACAACAAATTGCATTTAGACTTAAACCTACTGTAAAAATTGAGATGAATCTTTATTAACAACCGTTTGATTTAAATGGAATTTATAATGCTGAACTGACTAGACAATGTCGATTCTCAAGTTACATCACTTCATAAGAACCTCAACTAATTCGGATAAAAAACAATCGCAATTAGTCAAGGAAAGCGATGCTTGATCCAAATAATGAAATACAGGGAATAACTGAGGCTAATTTTATTCACGCGAGGTTAGGTTCACTCAAGAAGATATTCAACTCGAGAATTAATTGTTTTGTAAAAATTTCTTTGACGCCTCCTGAAAAATTAAAATGACGAGGCTAGGGACCTGACATGATTTCAACAATTTTATTTGAACATCAGGCGTGGCAGAAGGTTCAGTATCGGAGCTCGCAGTCACATGTACAAAAACGGCAATCTTGTCACGCAGGTTACACAAGTTTGCACAAGGTTACACGCTACACAAGGTTACGCAAGGTGGTTACACAAGGTTACACGCTAATTCACGCAGGTTACACAAGTTTGGCTGACCGAAAAATGCTTATCATCTAATAATGACAACAGTTAATTGTAAAAAATAGAAACGTCACAATTAGACTACGACGAATGGTTTTAGAAATTGAGCACCGATGGCGCTGGAACGTCATGCTATTTCAGAGTGACAGACTCATTTCTTTCGTTAAAAATGTCTGCTGAAGTTTGGTTGAGCGTTTGCGCCAATAAGACGCACAAGTAAGTTACGTATCGATGGCTGCATAAAATTTTGGTCTAAAAACTTTTCGTATGTAAACATAATTTTGTGGTAGCCTCATCAGGCAATGAATCCGATTTCCCATGAATCACAGTTAGCTTGAAGTCAAACTTTTCCCAAGTTTGACTACGTTTCGATCATGTTCATGTACTTTCTTGGCCCTTATCGAAACTGAATGAGCGTGAAGTGATGACATGAAAGCAGATTCTGCATTAGATCTTCAAAAACCAATCCGTGACGGAGTAAATCCTGCATCCTTCTCGAGGATATTATGATCACTTTCCGGTGTACGCTGTGAAACATGACCGATTTTATGACTGTCATTCATTCCTTGACTTCTAATTCCATCATTCGAGGTTTACAGTTCCGTCAAGGGAGGCGAATCTGTCGAATTCCTTCCCCATACAGCTGCAGCAGCTTCAGGCATTGCTTGATCACACCATCATTAATACGCTTAAATAGTTTTCAAATCGTACTTGTCCCTCCTTCCAGATTCCCGCCACAAAAGTTTAAACTCGTCAGATACGCCCTCATAGAGGATATGCCTGAAAATGTTGTCGTGAGCCGGAAGACTGGAAGCCGGAACTGAGTAGGCGCTGCTGGAGAAATACCCGTAGCTCCGGTCTGTTTGTACCTATGTACGACGGCGATAAGTTATATTAGAGTGAGGGAAAGTAGCTTTTGGTGTGCAGCTTAAAAACAAGCCTGTTGAGTTTAGATATTACGTGCATAACTTGCAGATTATAACCTAGGCCTTAGTGAAAGAAAATTTTAGATTTCAAGCTTCTGACCTAGTGTCAAACACGACTGTTGAGTTTTGATATTACACACATGTCATGAAGATTGTAATTTCTGCCTCATTGAAAGAAAATTCTAGCTTTCAATATTCATGTCCCGAAGTGATGTTGGAGAAGGAGCTGATCGAATAAAAAATGCGCAAAATCGCGTTAATGAAAAATTCTCTCGATATTTGCAGGGAAACATGTTTTGAATGAAAATTCTTTCCTACAATTTTGCATGACTCCAGACAACGAAAGCATAATCTCACACGATTTTAAAGTGAGTATGTCTCTACATCATTAATAAAACGTTTTAAAGCGAGAAACTGTCCAAGAGCCATAGTTGCAAATTAAAAGCTCTAAAACTGGGATAAACTAATTTGACAGTGCGGAGCAGATCACGAAAGAACTGGCAGCTAATGATGAAGTAGTACTCCTAACACAGACGGAGGTGTCATCATGATACTGCCGGAGAGGGAATGTCATGCCTCTGCTCTGGCACGAGAAGGAATGTTGTGAGCATTTGATAGAAGGATCGCCTACGGGGCCCAGCATCTTCGGCGGCTATCAATAGCGAGGCAAACGTTCCAACGTTGCCTCGGCCCAATGGTTTCCTTCTGCGTAAACGTTCAAATGTGAGCGGCAGCGTGTGCATTTAAAGGCCCCGTCAGCTGATCTCTTCTTTGACACGAAACGACTGTACGAACGCTCTTGCTCTACTCAGGGGTCGGACATACCGTCTCTGTGTGGCTATATAATAGAACTGACCCGTGGCGCTTATATTTTCAACCGCAAATAACTTGGAACTTTCGTCGATTCCTGTATTAGTTAACGCTTAACACTGATATTGTAAATATTGTTATTTATTTAAAGAGAAAATGAAACTAAAATTACTAGGAGAATTTAAGCTCTAATATGAAAGAGAACGGCAGTGGAGAAAAAGCTCTATATCATTTTAGACCGAACAAGGTCTTGCTCAGCAGTGAACGGTGTTGCCATACGCAGCTCTTTGAACGAAACTCAAACGAAAAACATCCGCTCTGCTTAGAAACGTGTTTTACATTCATTACTTTAGTAAGTAATAGCTCATCATATGGTTTAAATGATAAATTAAAACATTTCTATGACAAAATCCACTATATTTAAAAAGAATAAATACCAAATAACTTTTTCTAACATTTCTTGGTTTAAATGCGAAACAATATGAATCGAACGAAAATTTCTGGGTTTCTCTACATGATTCAGTTGGAGGACATCAGACCGCCTTGGGACGACGCCGTCAGCTATCGACCAGCTTTCATACTTTGTTATTTTATTCAAGTTACTAACAAGAAAAATTTACTATCCGCATGTAATTACTATTATCAATGAAAAGTATCAGACTAAGCAGATCATCACTACTGAGTACTGATATGAAAAATATAAACATTTTTTTTTTGCTCACGGATCCGTGCCTGGGCTGGTCTGTTCCTCCATCGGGAGCCATGGGAAATGGGAAATTTCACGAAATTCCTCCTACGTTTTCAAAATGTAAAAAAAGCTTTAAAGAACTATTTAAACGTATTGTACAATGAAATTTACGAAAAATAAAAATAAAATTAATTCATGTGGATGACTGGGACACAGGCTATTTTTACAAGAAGCGGAAAAAAATGCCCTCAACAGACCTTAAATGAAGGTATTATTAAATCTACTTTAACAAAAGTTATTCATACTGCTTACACGCACCCACATACAAAATTTGAGAAGTGCACTCAATAAAGTAAAATTTAATATTATTTATTTTATGTATCCCTATTTTACCTTCAATTCCACCATCTTTGAAGCGAATGTTCTGTAGTCGGCTCGTTGAGAAGAGCTGGGGACGAGAACCCTCCACCCAACTTTGTCCGACCTCTACAACGTCACCGTATGTCGTCATTGAGTTCCGTACCAACGAACATATACACGTGTACACGCGTGCACATGCACGTACATTTCTCTCACGCATTAGAGATGGTGAATTTTGTTCACTTAAATCATTTTGTGCATTAGACATTTAATGACACTGTTCTGTTGATGTGAAAATGTTAATTTTACTCGGGATTATTTTGTCCCAGTAACCGAATGCGAATACACGTTAGTAGTGAAGAAATCGCTCAGTGCAATTGGAGGACATAGGGAATTTTCCCCCTTTCAGGGTAACTATACTTTACTGTTCATAGAATCAAGTTCACTGATCATAAAATCGCATCGCTGTTCAATAGTACGAATTCACCAAAATCGTTCATTGAGAGATATGAGAAATAGGAAAAAGTAAAAATTATGCCATCACTTGTCGTTACTGCTTGATTTGTAGCTCACAAATCATTCCCCATACAGTACAAAATTTTTGTTTATTTCATTTCAAGAAAGTATACTAAGTCTCCTGATGATTTTCTTCGAAGCATTATATGAACGCACTACTATTTAAGGTAATTCTCTAATGTTTAGGGTAACTTTTGCTTCGGAGCGCTGGTGCTTCCTGGGGCTGTTCGACTTCACAGAGAATTTGTAAGCAGAGCGCCCGATGCAGGCGTAGAGTGTAGAGGTGTAGTGTGTGCTAGTGCTAGCCACGTGTGATTGTCCATTCACTCAACTCGAGCATACCTTGTGACTGTGCTTCTGTGGACTAAAGTTTATATTACTACACTCAACTTAATATAATGACATCGTCAAAGATTACTCTCGATCATCATGTGAGCTGAAATGTCAGAGCTTGGAAAGGTAAGTTCAAAAGTGTTCTGTTATCGTATATCTAGGAAGTATTTTCATGCCTCATCTAAACCATGGATTTCTTCAACGGTTTGTATAAAAATTTTGTGCTAAACAATTAAGTTGTTCATCTGTGATTATTTGTATCGTGTTTGAAGTGAGTCATCCGATGCGACTTGGGTAAAATGTTGCCTGCTTGTTTGAACTTCTATCGGGAGGCCCGGGAGTACGAACTAAATTACATGTGCGCCTAAATAGATTCCAAGATAGTCTTAACGAAGCTGGTGTTCAGTTGTTACATGAAGTCTACCCTGACTAAAGTCTACTGGTGATTACTCCTCTTAGACTCGAAAAAGTTCATTTCTGGTTGCTTTCTTCCAAGTTATGAGTTACACATTGTACCTGGAGAGAACTAATTCAATGATCTTTATTTTATTGTCAAGATTCTTAGAGCATAGTCTTTAAATAACTATTCAAATACCAAAGATAGTTTTGCATGTGATGCACTGCTTGATGTTTGTGGAACGAATTTAGACTTGTCTTATCATGCACATCATTCAGTTGAAACAAGAAAATCAACTATGAGTGTAGGTTTGGAATGAAATGTTTCAAGGTGTAGGTTGATAAGTTTTATTGTACATTAATTTTGTATTTTTATAAGTTTGCTGAGCATCAGGTTAAGGTTGTAAATGTATCCAAAACTGCTTTAACACAAGTGTAAGCATGGCACTTCTGCAGGTACAATTCTGCAGATCAACATTTCATTCCATGCATACCTGCAGGCTTCTAAGAGGCACCTCATTTTTTGCAATTTATGTTCAAGTATTAGCATCAAGATGCAATTATGCTTTGTTTACTGTAGATTTTAAAATCCTAGTTTTTTTCATCTAGTACAAGGTTCAGGAAGCCAAGTTTGGACTTGAGTATAGAGTCAAGAATTGTTTCAATAAACTGCAACTTATCCAAAACAACCACATATTTTAATAGTATTTTACATGCCATAAAATTTTGCATGCTTTCTTTGCTTTAGTAATTGGTGTTGGTTTGACCTGTGGCTTAATATTTAAGTTCTTTGTGTGTGCTCTCTGTGTCCAGTTATATGTCGATTGCATTGCTGTTGGTAAACCAATGCATGTTGTTTGAGACAAATTAACCTTTGGTTAATTCTTCAAGGCTCTGTCTCTTCCTTTCTCATTTGTCTATTGATTTTAGGACCAAATTGGTACTGTCTGAGGTTTGTCCATCATTGCTTGGGTCACAAGTTGGGTGAATGTTATATATCCAAACTATTGACCTGACAGAAGTTTGGACAGAATTGGAACATGCTTTAATATTCTCTATTTAATTTGTTTGCTTCTATGTGTTGCAGTTGTTAGCATTCTGAATTGAATGTTCATCACAAAATATTTATGAATTCTTCTATCAGTTCTGTGAAGTAATTTTTGTCCTTCAGTTGGAAGTTTTAACATCAACAAAATCACAACTGAAGAGGATACAACCATTGTATCTGGAAATAGAAGAAAAATGTAAGGTTTCAAGCTGAAAGTTAAGCAGAACTTCCTTTTGTTACAGACCATCTTTTTGGCTTGCTGCTGTCTTTTTCTTCAGTCCCTATTACTTTCTTCTTTCTTTATAAAGTTTTATCATCTTGCTCTTATGTGCAGGGAATCTTATGTAGGAACACACCTTGTAGATAGATTTCCTGTTCCTAACTTCCCTTCAATGAATACCTTGATCCCTCCTCAATTTTGAATACCTTTTTTGTGGTTAGGAAAGCCTAAACTAATAATTCTTATAAAATATTGGTCTAAAGGCTGTTTACTTAAATTTTTCATTTTGCCTTCTTAGTATTAAAATTGCAAGTAGTTATTTAGCTGACTTGCAAGGACATTTATTCCTTGTTTATGTATTTACAAGCTAAAGCATGAGCTTGTCTTTGATTCCATCTCTTAAATAAATTAAAAAATGAATTTTGCCTTACAACAAGTTTGCTTTGGCCTACTTGCAAACTCATGCTACTGAAACTAAAACTCTGATACTAACTAAAAATCTCTGATTTGTGGTGCATATGCATTTAACGTGCATTTTTTTAGTTCGCTTTAATGAAATATCAAATTTATAAGCATGTACTAAATATATAGAATAGAGTAAATTTTAATGCTCATTGCTTAACAGCAGGCCAAGTGAATGTAGGAATGTCAAAAAGCTATGTACAGAGATTACTTTATGCAAGCTAAATATGAATTGGCTAATGCATGAGTTGAACTGTATTGGATTGTTATTGTATGGAAAGGTAAAACATACTCTACATATGTTGAAGATGTTTGCATGAGAAGACATACATTGGGAGTTTACACATTAATTCCTTGATGAATGCTACCTTATTATATTCAAATGAAATGTCTTATTAAGTCATTTTATTTATGCTCTGCGCAAAGTTTTCCTTAGGTTGAAATAGAATTGAAGGAGGCTTATGCTTTTTTTGAAATTTTCAGCCACTACTTTGTCATACTTTCATTTGTCTTCTCCCATTTTTGGAAGAATTATCTACTGGTACATCTGACTTAAAGCTGTAAAGATTAACAATGTTTATCATTCAAACTGTATCTGAAGCAACTGCTGTTGTAGAGCCTGAAACAAAATTGTTAAAGATGAAATCTTCTTTTAATATTTCAAGTCCTTATTACTTATAATCTTACACTTTCTATATGAATATATCAATATGTAAGGGACATGAACTAAAGATGATATTAATGAATTAGTCAGCTTTTAAAATGAAAAGGGGTTCAAAAATCATTTGATGTGAAAACTTGAAAGCTTGCCTTTGGATTTTAAATTTATTAGAATATAGTGTTGAATCACAGGAAAATAAGTGATTCCTAACTGCCAATGGGACACACAGGCTAATTGAGTGCCTGTTTGCACGCTGTCATTCTCCTTTACTTCTCAACTTGAGTCAGAATAGTGTGCCTGACCATCCTAGCCTTCTTAGATGCACTGCAAAGCTGTCAAAGAAAGAAGTCTAAGCAAAAAGCAGCAAATTATTTTCAAAGTTGAAAAGGAACCAATGGTCTTTTAATATATTAGGGCAAAGTGGCATTTAGAAAGAGTTATTTGCCATCCATTAAATATGATGTAGCAGCTTTAGGTGCTCAACCAAAATTGCATACATTCAGAGAATTGAAATAATTTATTAATCTCAAATTTTCATCCAGATTATGCCTAATTAAAATGTGCTCTAAATTATGTAACATTAAATATAGGAACAGGCTTTGAATTTTTTTATGACCATTATTCGAGTTTTATTTACCTATGATCACATCCCTCAAGAGTAGCTCAATGTAAAGTGTATTTGATTCTACTAGTTAGTCTGCTCTTTTTCTAGCAAAGAATTGTATACAAAAAGGAAATTAAATTGAAATTCCACTCTCCATCTTGTAACTGGTCATGAAAACTAGAACGAGTCATCAAAGTTATCTCCTATCCAGGTTTTGAAACGTAGATTGTTGATTGGATGTAATTTCATGTTATAACATTTATTTAAAATTACATCTATTAATAGCTTTGAATGTTGGAGACAGCTATCATGGAAAATATGTTGGTTTGTAAAAAGATTCAAGTTGGTATCAACTAAGAACTCTGGTTCAATGTTTTGTAAAGTCTCCAAATAATGACTTTCGGAAAATCAAATTATTTATATCAATTTTTCTGTTCAGTATTTGGTTAGAATTAGTTTTTAAAAACGTTAAAACTTTATGTCGGTATTGGTGGCTCAAAATTTCCAAAAGAAATTTTTCTTGTGAAGAAATGGTACCCATATTACTGGGAATTTTTTTACATTTTTTTTTTGAACATGCAAGATTATACTCGTCACCTTTCAAACAAATACTTTCAGCTCTGCTAATTTTTATTTCTGGTGAAGGACGTAGAAAATATGTTGAATGTTACGTAAGAGGCAGAACTAGGTTAAATTGAGTGACCAGCGAACGCGTTTCATTTCGGCGATTCTAGAGAAAACTTGCCACTGTAAGTTATTACTGCAGTAACTGATGTAAATGGGACTACCGAAAACGATGCAGACGACGCTCTGGCCCGGGCCGCACTTCCGCCTCCGTTTTCTGTTCGGGAGCGGAACTTGATGGACTTCGACACAGCTTACACCTCAGAACGCATTTTGCGCTTATATGTTTCTGCACCTCTATGTATCATTTTGTGGGGAGTCACTTTTCAATATTTCGTAGCATTAATTCAAACCGAATTCGATTACACCTACAACATGTTGGTACGTCATTGGTATCGCATATAATAATAACACCCTGTGCGTTTACAATATTTGAAACATTTCTTACTTGGTTGTTTATAGGCATTTCAGATTTGAAATGTTTTTTTTTCATATCTTAAGCTTTTCATTTAATGCCTCAATTCCAAAATATTAAACAAAAATTTTTTTTTCAAGTTTTTCATGATTGCGAACATTGAAAAGGATATTGCGTTTTCAAATTTGCGAAGACTTGCTAGCGAAGCTTAAAAAGTGTCGATATTCACGTCGAGTTTTTTTGGCGAAGCCGTGTCCCAAGGATGGTAGAACAGCATTTATTTTTTAGTGCATGCTCTTTTTCCTCTACAGCCTTAGAAAATGTGAGAAGTTCTGTGCGTGTGAACCACATTTACACTACATAGTTTACGTTTTAGAGTCGATGAAGCTCTCGACGTAAAATTGATCCATGTAAAGAGGGTAAAATTTTCACCATTGTAATGTTAATAGACAGAAGAAATGAATGGAAGAAACAAACGTGCTCTCGGTAGACGCGTAAATTGAAGGCCCCGCGTTTCAGTTCAGTTCTGGTGTGTGGAAGGTTGGAGTGGTGGTCTGGAGAGCCTTTCGGTCTGGGTTGTTTTTGCGTCTTTCGCTATGCTCATCCTTACCCGACTTTGCCTTTCCATTGTCCCTTTACTACCTGCTCCTAGACCAGCATTCCTCCTCCACTGCCCGTCTCGTCTTCGTCGTACACGATTTGTCTCGCCTTTCTCGAAATTGTGAGAAAATATAGCCAACGCTTTGAGACTTATATGAATGAGAAATTTAGTAGTAGTTTAAAACTGACGAATTTTTAAATATAATTTTTCAAAATTCCTATGATCACCAAAAGTTCTTGTGTTTGTTCAAAAGCTTTGTTTTTCATCAATGCAACGTTATTTTTACGACAAATAGATTATGAAGAGTTGTTGCGTCTGGATTTCAGTACGAGCGAATTAATGGTTAGAGATAAAGATCTAGAACAAGGAAAATATGAAGAGCCAGCGAGTGGAGGGAATGAGTGTTGAACGGAAAAGACCTATAACGCCGTGTGCGCTGGCTGCGGGGAGGTTGGGGGCGTGCAGGGACGGGAGAGAGCGCTGAACTGAGTGTGGGAGGCCGGCGATTTCCAGCCATTCAGTCAACAACCAATGCCAGTCTGTTTCCAGACTAGTTATATTAAATGCTCGCTATAATTTTTCGGTGGAATAATTATTGGGGTTCATTTTTAAATGTGATTGAACTAATGGTTAACTGTTGTATTTGTGAAAAAAATAATTTTTGGTGAATTTGCATTCGCAGAAATTGTTAATTTTTGTAGCTCCTTCTATTATCGTTGTAAGGATTTGTTGCTTCAAGTAAGAAATAAGCAGGTTATGCAAGCGCATTTATTGACTTCCATCCTAGTTTTTTTCATTACTTAGTTTCATTTCACGTTACCATCAAATGGAAGCATTTGATTTAGAAATGAGAAAACTTCTTTAATATAAAATTTTGACCGGAACTAAATGGTTACGATTTTTTGGAGCTTTGATGGGGATAAACGTTCGATGGGGACACCCTCTTTTGTAGCTCATTTATTTTTTCCAGGCTCTTAAAAGGAATCGAAAGTGATTTAAAAATTTATAGTTGAAGTCGCTTCGATATAAATCATATGCAATTTTCTGGTAAGGTTTCATGTTCGTCTGAGAAGAGGTAGTTGAATATCTTGCATGAATTAGAAGTTTCCACTCCTGGGGACGTATCTAGGATCATTGAGTAAACGCGTTAGTACCTACATGTTTCAACCTCTCTAGCGACTCACTTCGTTTTAGCGTTTTTTCACTCACAGATGTCTTGTACTGGTAGATAGCCTGTTCGCTGCTTAGCGCGTAAATCATCGTTTCTGTGTCCTGGTGTTTTTCGTGCACCTGTTTGTCTATCTGAGATGCTCACTACCTATATGTGCTAGTAATCGCAATAATAGTGATCATGGGAATAAAAGTATCAGATGTTTCAGGTAGTCTTAAATTATGTTCTACATAATATTACACAGGTGGTTTGGGTGGTCTCTTCATCCCCATCACGAACTGTGAAGCTTCTAACTGCGAATTTCCTATTTTAATATTTATTTTACCTTATGAACAGTATTATTATTTTATTATGAACAGATGGTGGCAGTACTAATTATTTAGATACAGACTTTAGGAATGAAGTGTAGCTTTCAATTGAAAATAATGCCATTTTCGATGGATTGTGCAAACGTTAATGACAAAACAGCATCTGAAAAATGATACTCAATTATTTGCGGGGGCGCAACCTGGGTAGTGCCACCATCGCCTATTTTTTCAGTTTAAAATTCGAAATTTGACCATAGTACGCAATTAGAAATTTTATCAATATCCAAATATAGGTTTGTTGGGAGTGCATAGCAATGTCTAAAGAGGCAGAATGTTAGAATGCTTGCTTATGATAAGACATTTAAAGGCCCTTTTGAATTCTCGTGGTTACCTACACTTGATGAAATGTGTTGGAATTGTTTTTTCAGCTAGTTATTTTCTCGTTGAGTTGCCGTAGAGATACACTTTTTTTGGCTACTCAAAAATCACGATTTCACTGGTCGTTCTGAAAATAAGACTACACTAGTAATTCGTATCACGTTCATTTAACTCTCAATTGTGTTTTTCTGCGCTAGTATGATTTTGGTATTCATGCTACGTAGCTCAGCTGCGACAATGTTGCGTATCACCCATTCTCAACGCGTGTGTACTGGAAATGTATGACTAATCTACCTAATGCGTGAGACAATGTGCGAATTTAGCTTCCATTACTTCACCAATTCAGTGATTTCTGAAAGAAAATGTATTCATGATTTGTTAGTTTCAGTTTCTCAAAAAAAAAAACATCGCCCCTAGAATTTACCAGCCTTACAACTAAAATTGGTGGGTTTTGTTTAATGATTTATCGCTTGTAAAATAACACTTGAACTGGAATTTATAGTTCACCTTTGATTAATTTATGCATTAATTCTTCTGTCCTGCATTTCCAGTGACTACATTTTGCGTAAAATGGAATTTTACTCCTGGATTCTACGATTTTCTGTCATGTGCAACCTTCAGGAGATAAAAACTACTTTATCTATTGGAATAGGCGCTCCCAGGGAAAGATGCAAGGCCCTTAGCTGATGGTTAGGTGACTTTCCTTTATTGATTTTTTTTGCTGTAAACCGTCTTTTTTGTCACCTTTTGCTTTTTCATTGAACTTGTTTTTACTAATTATACTTCTTTCAATTTTACTGTTTTAGGTGCAAGGTGTTCCCGGCGGGCAGGCCTTGTACATAGATTCCCCGTTCCTTGAATTCCATTCCTAATGGCGCTTCCATCCTTCCTCTCTTAAGAACATCTTAGTTGTGGCTCGGTAGGCTCAAACTAACTTCCATCTTCCCTAATCTTTTGCTATGTGCTGGTGCAGTGAACGAAACCGTCGTAGTTGTGAATACATCACCATTGTTCCAAACGCACGTGCAGTTATGGGTAGCAATAAATCTTGTTACGCATCATGGAAAATTCAAATCGTTACGAATGTCTCGAAAACCCCGTGGCACAAATACGCTCGCACGCTGGAGCTACATGTCCGAGGTGCGCGTGGTTCTTAGAAGCCCCTCTTGCAGCCCCCGGACCACGGGTCCTGCCGGCATTTCCTGCCTCCGACTCTGCCGTCGTCGTCAGACGGTCGCTAGCGCACACTTGCTATTGACGTCCCTTTGCTCCTTCTTCCATGTTGATTTTGCTCTTTTTTCCACGTCTCTTTGCTCCTTCTTCCAAGTCTCTTTGCTCCTTCTTCCAAGTCTCTTTGCTCCTTCTTCCAAGTCTCTTTGCTCCTTCTTCCAAGTCTCTTTGCTCCTTCTTCCAAGTCTCTTTGCTCCTTCTTCCAAGTCCCTTTGCTCCTTCTTCCAAGTCCCTTTGCTCCTTCTTCCAAGTCTCTTTGCTCCTTCTTCCAAGTCTCTTTGCTCCTTCCACGTTGATTTTGCATGTTTTGTGAAACTGACGACTCGATCTGTGCATGTTAGCTTTACATGTTTATTTCGCGATAATATAGCAAGCTTCTCTTGATTGATTCTTGTAAAAGTTGTTACTTCAGATGCGAAGCATCTGAATTTTAAGAGTTAGTACTCCAAAGTTTTAATGCTCCGCTGCGTCGCTGTTTCCTGACAATTTTTCTGGTACTTTCTTGTGGTAAATTTATGCGTGCACTTGAATATGTATGCGTTAATGGCCTATGAATTATGTTCTAAAGAAATAACGACTTGCTTGAGCGATCAGGGTAGTTGAAGTGAAGAAGTTTTTTTTAGAAAATTTTGCCCCCTAAAACTGATCCTTGGGGAGCTGCTTTCATTTCAATTTTAATTTATGCGATTAACTTGAACCTAAATTTACAAACACCAGTTCACGGAAAAATTGTGCAGTGCGTTACTAGCTCGCAGTCGTGATAATTTTTGTTATTTTGAGATTTGAATGCCTATGTATGGTCGTCTCACGACGTTTCTGGCAGACTTGAAAGATTAGTGTATTTATATATATATTGACGTAGTTTTTATATTACTGCCCGTAATTTTTACCTTCAATATTTATTTATGTCCGAAGTGCTGTGTTGCGTATTATTGCACTTGTTAGTCTCATAGCTAGTGCATTGATAGAGAACCCATGGCGATGAGCTCTAGGTTATCGTTGTTAATTTCCCCGCATTGGACTGTAGTCAAGTGAGCAAGTCAACTAGAAGCATACAGTGCTAGCTAGCACGGCTGCAATAGTTCTGAGGTCGTAGTTCGTCCAATTGAGTGCATGAGGAGCGAAGCTGAGATCACGCTGCGAACACGTGGTTTTGAGGTTCCGGGCGCCCGCTCGTCGATAGCATGTCATAACACGCTCTACTCTTGTCCATCGCTCTCCTGTTTTCATCTTGAGCACCTAGCCCCCCTTAATGGCTTGGATGGCTGCGTTTTAGGTTCCATTGTCGGAAGGCTGTTGGCTTTGTGTGGCACATGGTACAGCCGCCGCCGGCCCCGCCTCGAGTGCTTGTGTTTGCAGGGCGAAAGTAAGAAACGTTTGTAAGTGGCTGTCATTAGATGAGGAGCATGCAGGCAGGCAAGACGCGGGACTCGGCGCTGCTGCTCGCATAACTCCGGCTTTTAGAGGGGCTTGTCGTCTTCTTGTGTCACGCAGAATGCAAGCGTCACCCTAGAATGAGAGGCAGTTGGGCCACAGCTGCGCAGCCTCGCCCGTCCGTCCCTCTGCTCTTTTCGATCATTGCGCCTTTATGGCAGTCGGGCTTAGAGATGAAAATGAACAGCGAGACTAGCTATCTTCGACCGTCTGAAGTCACAGCGAAGGGACGACCATGCAGAATCTGAGTTCAGTCCGTCCTCCCTCCGTTCGCGAGACTGTGCCATTCTGGCACTAAAGTACGCGTGCGTAGAGCTCAATCTTGCTGTTCGCTCCGTTCACCCTTGGCCAGTCACCGTTGTGTTGACTGTCACCTACTCCCCTCGTGGCCTCCCGCCTCTAATGATATCGAGCGCAGAATTTTAGTCCTTGAAGCCCAGTGCGTAGAGTTTATAGTTGCTTGCGCTCGTACCTCGTCGTCCCAAGTTCTCGGTAAAATATGCTCAATTCCCTCTCTTATAACTGAGGAGCATAAGGACTTTTATTTCTTATGTCTTACGCAGTGGATGGCTTTTTCAGTGTTCAACTCCTAGTATTCGGTGGTGAGCCTTATGTTAGAGCTTCCTACGGTTCAAAATAGTTCCTTGCTGTGCCGTGGTGCTGTTCAGGGGTCGGACAAAGTTGCTGTACGAGTGTGGTTCAAGCTGTACGGCGGCGTTGCATAGAGGCGTGTATCGCCTGCTTCTCGTGTGGAACTCAGGGCGCTGTCTCTGTCTCTCTCTCTCTCTCTACCAAACATTGCTACCAGGTTGAAGAAAAAACTGCCGCCTTCAGCCTCGTAGGAAATAAAAAGAAATGAAAATAAGACTGAGCTCTTAATATATAACGAAAGGAATTCATTACGAATGTTTTGCTGTGTTGAAGGAACGTCGATGTAAGCCTGTATACTTCAGTATCGTGATTTTATCAAATGATTACGATAACACTGAGTCGCGCTATCTTTCTGTTAGATCCTGCATGAGTTAGCTGCCGTAGCAGTAGAAGTGTAGGCTCCGTCTGCATTGTGGGACGGAATGGCTGCACTCGCTTCACTAATGCTCCTCTTAACTCCGCCTTTTCCACCTGTTGTTACGTCATCTCCAGGCTTTGGCTCTTTAAATCTGAGTCTCTTCTCATACTCATTTATTATCGCACTGTTCGCTGCTGGGTTTTAATTTCTTTTGCATCATTTGTTATATAATGCAATTTGTTCTTCTCTAATTCGCGCGTTGTACTTCTTTTGTTTAGCGATTCATTAGTATTTAATCCAATTAGGGTTGGTTTACGATCGATGCTGTCATTTCATTTGAAGAACTTTCGTAAAATTTTTTAATTTACTAACCTGGTGAGTTGCAGCTATGTGTATTTTTTATATCTTCATTTTGAACATCACTAACATAATTCAGATATGGGCGAGTAAGGGGATGATGAAATGAAAAATAGTACCGAGTAGTGTCTTTATGACTCCCTTCCTGTTTTCTTGGAAGGACTTTGGATCGAAACGATGGTCTCCTCTGTCTCATGAAAATTGCGTTTCACAGCTCAAAAAAGCAGGTCTTTTTTCGAGAGAAAAATTGAGGCAGAAATCAATTGAAATTTTAGAGCAACGATGTTGAGCGTTGGGCTGGCTTGCTTAGGTGCTGTGGCGGGTGGGTTGTGTGTGGGCGCATCTAACATTTTTGCGTAAATTTCAAGTATACGGATAGACAACAAACTCAGTCCAAAGGAGGTAGCGGTCGTTTTATTTATTTCAACCAGTTATTCCTTCAAAAAATGTCAATGTGATAAATATATTCGTTTGAGCAACCCAAAAAGCACGCAGTGTGGTGCTACAAAATTTTCAACGGGATAATTCTATTCGTATGAGCAACTCAAAAAGCACGCAGTATGGTGCCACAAAATTTTCAATGTGAAAATTCTATTCGTATGAGCAACCCAAAAAGCACGCAGTGTGGCGTGGAATGGCGCGGGTTTGTGAACACCGCAGTGCGGCGTGCTGTTCACCGAGCGTGTGGAGCGTTCGCTGAGGGAGTGTGGCATGGCTGTGTGGCGCGATGTGGGACCGTGCAGGAAAGTCTCAGTTCAAGGGCAAGAGCTGAAGTCTTGCTCGCCGTCCCGTAGACCTCAGATTCAAAATTTCTTCGTTCTAATATTTGGTGGAGGACACAAAGAAAAGTATGTGCAATCCACAGAAAGGCGTAAATATAAAGAAAACTTATAATTAGTCGAGAGCTAGAATCATTCGTCTGGAACTGAGAAAAACTGACGATACTACCGTATGTGACGCACAATGTATCTCACGACTAGAGTTTCTCAGTATCTTACTGAAAGATCTAATGGATAAATTTCATTTTTAGTTTATGTTGCGAGGTTGGCACTATTGAGCGATTTGCTTCATAAAGGTATGACACTTTTCCTACGCTGCCTTGAATGATTGTCTTCTAAGGGATGTACAATTCATATATCACATATCAATGAGAATTAGAGCTATAAAGGAAAAAATATTTCCCAAACTAGAGGATGATTAGGCCCTCCTTTTGTTGAAATAGAATTGAAATTTGTTTTTTGTTATGAACCATTTTTTTCGGTTTACTGTCTTTTTTAGCATTTAATTCTTTCTTCAACTTTTAATCTTCATTCATAAACTTCATTCAGTCTTGCAGTTTCTATGCGCAGGGTGTGGGGGCACAGTGTACAGTTCGCTCAGCTCCACAGTACTCTTAAATGGTACCTTCCTCCGTACACCCTATCTTTGGAATACCTTCACTAGGAATAGGGAGGCTTAAACTCATTTGTAATCTATCTTGACCTTGCTATTGATAGTTGTTGAGGCATTCTCTACTGAGTTTGTATTTTAAGCTCTATGTATGTCTAAGACTTGCGTTCGTCTTTACGAGACCTTGCGTAGACCCGCGTAAAGTTTGCGTTCCTCGCTGCGTGAACATCGCGTAGGCTTGCATTTCTCCTCAGACGCTGTGTCGACTTGCAGTGGGGAAAGCTGCGTATATTTACGTTCTTCTCTACGAGACCCCGCGTAATATTGTCTCTCTCTACGAGACCCTGCGTAATATTGTCTCTCTCTACGAGACCCCGCGTAATATTGTCTCTCTCACTACGAGACCGAGCTGAGAGTTAAGTAGGTCTTCTTTTTGCTGAAATAAAATGTTTTTGTTACGTTAAGAACTATATTTCTTTCGGCTCACTGCTGTCCTATTTTTCAGCACCAATTACTTTCTTCTTCAAATTTGATATTCTTTCATGAACTTCTTTCTCAACTTACAGTTTCTATGCCCTTTCTGCATAGTTTCCGCGTTTCCTTAACTTCATACTAAATGGTGCCTTCCTTCTTTCTCTCTTTGGATCGCATTTGTTGCGGATAGGGAGGCTTAAACTAAATAATAATCTAATCTGATCTCTACGAGACCCCGCGTAATATTGTCTCCCTCTCTACGAGACCCCGCGTATACTTCGCGTTCATTTCTGCTGGACGCCGCGTACGTTCGTCGCTGCGAAAATTCGGTTAGATTTGCGTTTCTGTGCGAAGTGCCGCGCAAACTTTGCTTTCCTCCCCGCAATATGATGCTGTAGACTTTGCATTTCTCCGAGTTGGTACTGGGACTCGGGTTGTTGAATGGTCTCTGTGTCATGCTTTTGACCTGCACGCGTTACGATCGTGATTTTCCACCGTCAATGCACCTGGTGACTGCGCTAGTTTATATCCAAACTGCCATCCATAAAGTCATATTTCCTATTTTTCGTTTTTATAGTTCGCTCATCTTATGTTTTATGCTTCGTAGTTGTATGCTTCAGTTTAGGATGAGCGAGAAAATATTTTAAAAAATTCATTCATCGATGATAAAGCACTAAAGTGCGATTACAATTTTTGCAAAGCCGTTCTTAGTGCTATGAATGTGCGCTTTTCAAAGTGTTGGTGTTGTGTGTGGACGGAGCCGACGTGCTGCAGCGAGGGAGAGAGTCAGCAGCGCTCGGTCGGACTGGCCTCCTGCGCAGGAGGAGAAAGCCGCCAGAGTTGCGAGGCGACCAGCTCACTCTAGTGAGTCGCTGGACTCGGGTTTTCTGTTGTCTCAAGACTTGGAGGGCTGACTCGGTAGTAGTTGTTAGTTGGTGGGACTTGGGAAAATTTTATTCATTTGCAGTAAGTCGAGGACTGACTAATGCATACGACTTGAATTGTTTAAAAAGATATCTAGCGCATGGCTTGTTGAGTATCATTGCTTTCGATGTTTATTGTCAGCTGAAAATTTATTTTTTACAATTATTTTGCTCCATTTGAAGTGTCGTTTAACCAGCATTCAAATGTACCGATGAAATGCTGTTCTTTCAATTTATTATCGACAAGTACTTTTTGCGGGAAGCAATATTTTATTTAATAGTGGTGTGATGAAATGATGTAGTTGGAACTGCAAATTAATTCGTCAAATCGACGTTAAACTCTCAATTTTGAGTAAAAACGCTTTCACAATTTCTAAATACAATGAGAAGCAATGTTTAACTTGGATAGATTCTTATAATTGTGTTCGATGCAAAAACCCTGAAGTTGAGTGCAACCACAATTCAACCAGCTTGGGTTGACTGGTGCCGAGGGTGGGCTGTTAGTGGTGGTGGAGGTGGCTACGAGCCAGCCGTAACCGTAACCCCCTCGCGTTTGTGGGGGGAAGGGAAGTCAGCCAGTCGTTGTTGGGGTAATAATGAGGGTAGCGAGGTGTGGCGGTAGTGGGGGTGGCAGGGGAGGGGGAATATGGCGGCTGTAAATCTTAGCTGGGCGGAGCTGGCGGACACATGGCTGTTAGTGGCTGGCTGGGTCGTGTAACTGGCTGACTGGCTTTCTGCTCATGCAGGATGGCTGACTAAGGTCTACGTTGATTCTATGTCTGATACTGATTCAAGTCCCACTTCGATGTTAGTCTCTTCACAGTTAAGCTCGATTCAAGTATGCATTCGTCAAGTCCTAGCTAATTCATAGACATTTTATCAGAGTACATTAACGAGTGTTATGTGTATAGAGCATTTTTTAAATTCTGACACGTGTTTATTCGTTCTCATTGCGAACATTATTATAATTACTGATCATTTTTTGTATACTTGAACTACATTCCATCGTTATTTATTCAAAGGAAAGCCTTGTTCAAAATGAGCTCTTTTGTAAATTACATTTTACTGACTTGCAAGTAATATTTCACTGACACTTTAAATAGTCGAAGCAGTGGTACGATTCGTGTTCGAACGATCACTGGCAAAGGTGTTCAGAAAACGTTTCATTTTGATATTTTGTAGCTTATATTATGACTTGGGAACTTTGCAGTGACAAATTTCCATCGGAAAGTGAAAACTTGAAATTTTCAAAAAAATTTTCGATAATTTGACGTAAAAAAGTGCATATGAGTACTCGCAATTTCTGTGTTGAAGCCGTAATTCTTTTTAGTTTTATCTCTTTGGAAATTAGAATAAAATTCATATGGCATAGTTTTTTCGTTATTATACCACAAGACACCCGCAAAAAAATTACGTGCATGATTCGCAGCCGAATATTGCGTTACCATTTGCGCACTGACATCTTATAGAAACGAAAGATTATACTGTTGCAACAATATTGTCAGGAATATTCAGAGTCTAGATTACATTTCTAATAACATTGCATGGCTGGATGTGGCCGCGATGTCTTCATTCTTTTCCGTCGTCATGGTGAGGCGCTGCTGCAGGTGCAGCTGCGGCCGTTGCCAACGAGCTGCTGCTGCCGCCGCTGTCGTATTGATAGCAGCAGCAGCTCTGTATTATTGACGCCCTTGGTCGCTGTGCAATTTCTACAGTGTCTACACTGAAGAAGTCCATGCCGAACTTTGCAGGAGTATGTTTGGATGTCTTTGTTTTGCGTTCAGCTGTTGAGCCTGTGTCTCCAGGCCACTTACGCGTGCGCATGTGTGTGAGGCCGATATTCAACAGTTGTGCTCTCGAACGCTGGGCCAGTCCTCAACTTTTAACACATCTTTGATTCAGAAGTCTTGACTTCCGTTGGTTGTGCCTCGACATTTATATTACTGATGAAACTAAATATTCTGAGAGATTTAAATTTTCTTATCTGATTTACTTTCTAAATTTATTCATTTCCTGTCGTAACCCCACTTATGATTCATATAAAACATTTCTATGTGGTATTATGAAGGATTTACTGATGCGGGATCAATATCGATTACGAATACCGATACGATAAAAAAGTCAGTAGTGATTGCCCAATACCTACGAAAAGATCTCTTGCTTCTGAGGTTAAAGTTAGGCATTCTTAATTATAAACGTTTATAGGTCTTGGCAAAAGTTGAAAATTTGTCTTAATATTTTTCTCCCTCATCCACATTTTCTCTACCTTGCATTCGTAGGTAATTATTCCACAGTATGATGAAGATAAAGAGTCGACGGTGTTTCTCTGTAATATACCATTTGTGTTCATTTTAATATTTGTATCGGTTAGGCGGAACGTTTTCAAAGTTCGTAATGTGGCCGTACGTGCAGTTGCTCTTACTGTTACGAGTTTTCTATTATTACGAGTTCTATGACGAGCCTGTTAACATTTGTGAGTTGATTGAAGATGAGTTTTAAACATGTTGGACTCCTTAAAGTTTAAAAGTGCTTTCCGGATCCGTTTTTGCCTTTATTGAATACTTCTTCTCTGGTGTAAGTTGTTATTTCATGTTAGTTTTGTGCCGTGCAATTGTGATCTAACATTGCTTTGTTTTGTTGCAGGCCAACGAGACAAGCATGGGTCTTCCACGATCAGGAGGCAGCAGCTGCACCACCGTCACTTCCCCCAACATCACGACCACCACCACCGCCTCCAATAAAAGTCCCCACGCTAGCACCAACAGCAATATCAACAACCATAACAATAACAACGACGACGAAGGCAGCACCAAAAGTGGTAGTTGCAGTAGTGCCTGTCGTCGCAGCACATCGACTGAACCTCGGGGTCAGAAGCGCCCCTGGGACGGTCTTGCTGCGGACGAAAGCGTTGCAGAAGGCGAGCCTCCTAGCAAGTTGGTGTGCACATCGCCCCCTCACGCCTTGTGTGCTGAGGATGTGCCACAACAGCACCATCAGGCCCATGAAAAGCAGTATCGCGGTAGCAATACGCTTAAGTGTACCGGTACCGGCAGCAGTAGCAGCACTTGCAACAGCACCACCACCACCAGCAGCAGCGACGGCATCATGGCCACGGAAGACCTGTTGCCGGCTGAGGCCACGTGTGGCGTGTCCGACGAAAGCGACACTGATGCAGAGATGGAAGACGAAAGGGACTTTCTTGACGAAGAAGATAAAGATTCTGGTTTTATTGACAGTCACTCAATTGATAACTCTTCTGACGATGACATGGATGTCAGATTAACCTCGGTAGCTGCCATTTCTAGTACAAACGATACAAATAATGCTATGAACTCGAGTAGCTCTAGCGACCTAAGTGAAGTTCAAATTAATTGTACCCTTCAGTCTTCGTCTATCGAGCCGGTTGTATCCGAAACTTCTCCTACGGATGATAATTCCAGGTTCTGCTCTTTGCAGAGCTCTGCAGACTCAATTGTGCCATCGTCAACTGTGACCAACGTCGCTACCATCTTACCATCGTGTTCTTCCGCATTTTGCGCCTATTCTTCTCTGTCCAGTAATTTTGTTCCCTCCAGCAGCTCCTTTGGCAGTGGTGATCTTACTACCGCGCCTGGTTCGTACAGTCAATCGACTTTGGGATCTTGTGATGGTTCGTCTAACCCTCAAGTTTGTACTTCGGCTGTGGATCACTTCACATCCATCAACGACTCTCCCAGCACACATTCCTCTTCACAAAATAGTAGTTCCTCTAATTTAACCTCTGTCTATATCTCAGAGGTGTTCTCCACGTCTATAGCGCTGTCCATCGATGTTCGAAGTAGCTCGACACTCCCATCCCTTAATGGACCCACGTGTAGCATTGGTGATTCGTCTCCTGATAATTTAGTACAAAATATGTCAGCCGTAAGTACATCGCCTGCTCAGACGCTGCCTTCCATCCTGTCCCGTGACTTCCCATCTTCAGACTCTTCAAATATGACGATCGCTTCTGCAAATGCGGAAACCATCGTTACGAGTGCTTATTCCGGTACAGTGTCGTCCCCCGTGTACGACCCTCATCTTTACCAGCCCTACGGTGCTGAGCTTGCTCCCAGAGCTTCTGCGTCGCTGCCAAACGGTTCTTGGAGCTGTAATTTCTACGATGGTAATCAACCTACAATGACAAACAAATACATGGAAATTCAAACTAGTAAGATCAGCGGGGGGTGTCCATCTCCTCCTCCATCTTCTAGCCAAGCTATTCAGTGTGATGCAAACGGGAAGTCCTACATGGATTTAGGAAGTTCTTCTCCCTATACGCAGACATATTCTACTGATTGTGGTAACTATACTACTTCACCATCTAACAACTTTTCTGGTGTTCTGTATAACAATCAAACATGTACCAATTCTAATAACTACAATCAGCAACAGCAAGCTTCGCAACAATCGCCAAACAATCAATTCTATCGGCCTGGATACTCTCAGTTTAGTGGGTTTCCTTCAAACGAAGGTTGCCCCAGCTCCTACGATGGGGACTCCAGCATTGGGTGTTCGTACGGCTATCCTCCATCATACGCACCCACCAGACCCATCAAGATGATGCCATCTCGTTGCGGATCACCGTTTTGTGACCCTTCAAAACCATCGTCGTTGCGGTCGCCCTGCTACCAACAACAGCGCCTTGCGGTCCTCAATATGTCCATGTGCAAACTGAACCGCTTCAGTCGGTGCGCTGATCCTCGCCTGCACAAATCCGTTCTCATCTGTAATACGCTTAGACTCATCGAGAAAGAATTTGAATCTGAAGGCACAAGTATGAACACAATTCTCAGCCAGCAACATATGATGCAAGCTGGCCTGCCACCCCACTGTCCGCCGCCTCCTCCTACCCCACCTCCTTTAGCTATGTCTGGTGGGTCATCAGAAGGGCCCCTTCCGTCTATGCACCCACCCATCATTAATTCTCCTGTCCCCGGTCCTTGTTCTCCTCCCCCAGTTCTTCCTCCTCCAATCATGCCTCCTTACAATGGGAGCTCAAACCCCTACCGAGGGCCCCACTATCCCGAAGGAGCTTACGAAGACCTTCGAGCATATTCCCCAGTCCTGGAGTGTGAACCTTTAGTAGCTGCTCCCGACAACCCCAACGCTCTCCACAGCCTCAGGACGAGCAACGCTCCTCCATCACCAGTTATGGAACAGACATCTGTTACAGTGCTTGGTAATATTGGAGGTGTTATACCGTGCAATAGCAATAGTTCGAATACTATTAATACTGGTACTATTAGTAATAATTTCGCCGGAAGCAACGATGCTACTTGCGGTAGCACTAGCAGCTCTAGTAGCTCGGAAGATCGAACTGAGAGCGGAATCAACTGGTGCTCTGTTTTGAGCCTTCCTTCGCAATCTGATTTGGATTCTTTAAACAGTACCGATTTTTGTGAGTGGGGCAGCGAAAATAACATGGATATCGAATATAGTAATAGCAGTAGCTGTACACCGAGTCCAGCAAGGAGTTGTAACAGTGGCAGCAACAGTAGTAGTGGTAGCAGCAGTAGTTGTAGTAATAGCAGCAGCACCAGCACAAGTCTTACTGATGTTCATCCAGCCTCCCCGTATAAACTTGACCTTCCGTCGCTTAGCGCTGACGATGTTCTAAAGTCCTTCCCTGATCAGTCTCGAAGAATAGAACCGTCTGAAGAATTAGATAACCTCATCGACGTATTGGTTGAGTCCTAGCAGCATTCACGACTTAGCAATAGTAATGTAAGCCGTACCAATTATTAATGGAGAGGCTGTGAACTAGGCAATCATTTGTTCTGTACAATACGTTAAATTTCTCCTTGTCTGTAATCGTTTAAAGTACAAATTTAATTATGATCTCTTTGAATAGGCAATCTTGTAGAATGTTTTCTACAACTGCTCGTTCTAGAGAGTTTAGGGTCCTGGTAGAGGAGATTGTTCTGCAAACGATTGCTTGCCATAATGTCAGCAACTAGATCTTGTTAGACTTTGTTGAATTTTTTGTTGCTATGTAAATGCTCAATTCTTGCGCTCATGTCGAGTTACCTGCTATTCTGTAGCGACAGCGTTAGACTTCAACTGAGCGTTCCGAGCTACGCGATCATGCGTTTTCATTGGTGACAGTAATATTTAATTTTTCAGTGATGTCTACAATTTTGCCGTATTGCAATAAGTTTCCAAGTGAAAAGACAGAACATTGTCCTCAGGTGTGCATTTTAACATATTTGTTTTTACCTGTGGTCAGCCGTAAACGCCATAGCTGCTGGTGCTGCTGCTATTGCCTACTTCACATTGCTGTGTCTGATGTTTGGAAATATTTACTGAGAGTATTCTTTTCGTGTTTCCCTGATTTTGCGTTTGGGCAATCTGAAAAACTACGTCGTCGTTGCGTTAATATATCATGTTTTTGCCTTGAGCTCATTTCGGAACTAAATGTCCCAATTATTGTTTTCGAACAATCTTTCATTTTAACTTTTTCCTATGACGTTTTTGTACTTAATTATTGTTCTGATTTAAAGGATATTTTACTTTCTATTGTGATCTTATATGAAATTTGCGTTGTGGATTTCTACTACGTTGTTTTTCTTCAATGCTGATTGTTTTTGAGTAAATTGACTCAATTATTATAAAAATTCTTAGCCCTTTAGTTCACAGATCTCTGCAGTAATAATATTAACTTTTGTTTGATCTTTTGTAGGTTTTATATACTTACTGTGTTGTGCTTTCCTTTCAACGAATGTTTTCATGACAATCGTTTCAGTATCGTTTCCTGATGCACTTATCTCTCAATATCTTCATTATTATGTTGATTACTTGAATAGTCAATATTTGCTCACGCGGTGCCGTTTCCTGTGAGGACGATGCTGCGGAATATACTTCTAACGAAACTGTCCGGATTATCGGTGTGAATTTTGTGTCTTGGTTCAGGCCGTAATGTTGTTAGTTAGATAATACGATGTTAACGCGCACCTTCCAGTATGTGTTTCGGGTTCGAGAAACGAGCTTTATTTCCAGTAAGACGAAGCTGCTATTCGCAAAGAATTCTGTAAGATGTTCATGTCCAGTTTGTTGGACGCTCAGTTTGGACGTTGAATATATGTGACCAACTAGCACTTTGTGTTTCTCAAATTTAGTGCGGGTCAGATGGTAGAGTGCACTTCAAGTTGTTACATGTGTCAAGTCGAAATTGAAAAAAGAGTGCATCCGTCTGATTGGAAATATTGCAAAAGCTGTTTCTTTACCTATTTTCATGTATGTATCGCGTTTATCTGATTGGAAAAGTCGCGACTATGATACCGTATCTGAGGATACTGATTGCATGTATCAGAAGATGCTGTTTTTATTAAGATCATTGTAGTTGGTGTTGTGTCGACCTGTTAAAGGAACCCTTCACCTCTTGTGTGGCGGTCTAAGCCGCTCTAAAGCACCTTGGACCAATTTCTACAATAAGCTAAGGTTTAACTGTTTTCACGTTTCAGGTTAATAATAATAATGACCTAAATGATAATAATCTGCCTTACCGATACAAGCAGTGTCCAAATTCTTGATTTTCAGCGATTGATTCGATCGTTGATCTTTTTCTATCCTGTAGCAGTCATGTGTAATGAAACAAGTTGAACATTTTCGGGTGCGTAAGCATTTTAAGTTTAGACGGCATAATGCTCAGGCTTGATTCTCTGCTTTCGATTTGAATACAAGGTGATTGGACGAACTGGAGGCTGTGAACTTGAACAACTACTTGGTTCTTAAGGTTAACGAGGATCCCCTCCCCCCATCGATATGGAGTATTTAGTGTCACATTATTGTTAGTCCATTCAACTTTGATGATTTATTCGGGGGCGTTGAAATTTTCTTGGTGCTCATTGTTTTCATGCGGGGAATTTTTCACCGCTCAAGTCTGAAATTATTTCAGGAGTTATTACTGTCGCGGACATTTTACCTCCCATTGTACTTGAACGCGTTTGCTTTCAGTATCTATTTTTTTCAGAAAAGTAAGCTTTTTTCCCATCCAGTGGTTTCAATGAACCTCCGTTTTTTAAATTACCGTAGTAGAGTTATTTTTTATATGAGAAACGCCTGTTATCTCTCAATGAACTTATTTAACTGTTACGCGTCGTTGGTGGTTGACCTCTTTCCACTAGTCTCATGAACATCCTGAGGTTATCCAGTCGTCCCACTACTAAGTTAGGGGCGATGGCTATCCATTTTGTTGAAGATGAGGTTGTGAGGAGTACGTACAAGGCGTCGGTGTGATTTTAGCATTACATTGATAATATATAGTGTTCGTGTCTCATCATGTGTGTAACCCAGTTGTTTTCATGAACTTTATAAGTTCTTGTTGTGGAAATTTTTGGCAGAATGTAATGTGCGTGTCTGTTTTGCTGTCAACGTTTGATCTCGAAGGTAATGAAAATTTATGTTATCGTTAAAAAAAAAACTGACGCTGACCCGTCCTGTAGGAATTAATGTATCGGGTCTCCAAGAGCTTGGATATTGTTCTTATTTGGTGAAATCTTATTTCAGGTTCTTGGTACGCGGACGACTGTTACTTAATAGTAACATGTCTTCTGTTAGGTGGGAGAGAATTCATTAGGTACTTGAATTTGTTTCTTAAGTATTCAACGTAAAAAAAACAGTCTCTTGCAACTGAGGTCGTACGTGGGAGCAGGGGAAGGCAAGCGCAGAGGGAGGGGTGAGCCGGGGGCGTGAGTGCCGGGGGCAGGTCGATTAGAACAGCCAAGCCTGGCATTAGCAGCGGCACGCTCTGCACCGCGCAGTGCTGCTGCACATAGTCTGCACAACTCTGAGTGCTGAATTGTTGCCTCTGTTCTCGCAGGTTAACCAAATTAATTGTTTGGTAAAGAATTGAAAGCAAATGAACATGCTCAGTTACGTCGTCACACAGGTCACAAATGTCCTACTTCCTAATTCTTCGAGTTTCATTGTACTTCTACACGCCGACTAAATCATTCATTTGCTACTTATTTGGTGGATGTGATCTCGTGAATTTTTTGTGCATTTTTTTGTCAAGATGGCAGCATTTTAGAAGTCCTAAAATCTTGGGGGCTGTCTTCTAATTTGAGCGAACAGCCTTCAAACTTGTTTACTAAAGTTGTTATTTGCAACTGCGTTACAAATTTTTAGACCTTGATTTTGGTTATTTCGTATAGTTGTTTCGCTAGTTCTCGGGTGGAGGTCTCCCTTCGCTACTTCGGAGGCACTCGTCTACCCTTGCATATTTTGGGTAGCATTTTCGACACTGTAGCAATGCATTTTCATCAAACGCGCATTTGATCTAGAATTTCAGAACTCCTGAAAATGTATTTTGTTGACCCAGTTCTAATACGATGCTCAAAAATAAGTAACGACGACTTATCGGTTGTTGGTAAAAAATTTACCGCCTATGTTTGTGCTCAAACTCGTTAGTTTTAAAAGATTCAGTTCAAGCTATTATTTATTATTCTGAGCTACGGTTGCTGTCTTTGTTGCAAAGGTCGTACAGTAAGCTCTGTTCGTTTTTGCTGATGTCCTTCGACGCTTCTTTTTTGTTATAAGTTGCCGATATAAAAAAGTGACAGGCTATTGTTTTTCTTACTGTGGTTTTTTTTAGTTGTAAAAAATTGTTCTGGTTTCTATTCGTTTTATAGTATTGTTTGGTTGACGTTCCTCGGTTGATTCATCATTTTATATTTTGGCTAATAAATCTTTAGTACTAGTCAGATTTTTTAGCATCACGGCTTCGGTTTGGTTGAATGGACTGTTTTATTGAATCCAATTTGTTGTTCGAAAATCATTCGATATTTCTTTGGTTTCGGTTTTGAAATTTCTTACTTAGTATGGTATAATAACGGATTATTGCATTTCAATTATTCCTTTTTGGTATCAGTTCAAACTAGATTTTCAGTGTGACGCGTAGAAGAGAACAACCCCAAAGCTGTAGGCTGATCTGCTCAATCTGTATCACGGATACGGACCTGGTCCCCGTAGCTTGCATGTCTAGCGAAGTAACGAAATAAAGCATATATATGGCGTGTAAATACTTTTGAGCATAAGAGAGAACTATTTGCGTTACTGTACATAATGTGTAAAATAATGTCGACGAGCAGCAATAAAGGAATATTCTATGTATCATTACCTAATGTATCATTCACCCTTCTCACTCCCGACGCTGGAAAGATAATCTACACGAGTGTTGGAACAAATAGTTCTTGTTCCCGAACTTGAATGATTTTATCGAAGATAGTACTCTATAAAAAGTGTAAGAGAATTTTTCGAAGCCTTGAGTATATTCCAACTGCAAATTTAAAATCTCCTAATTTAAAGTTATTTAAATTGAAGTGGAGTGCAAAGTTTACAATTTTTGTAAAATACATATTTCCTTGAAAAATTACAAACTTAAACGAAAAAAGTCGTAACAATAAAGAATGAGGCTTTATACAAAAAAGCCCCTCTACAGTGATGATAAAAGAGAAATAATACTGCTGTAACTAAAATGTTCACAATAACTACCTTAAATGGAGTAACAACACCCGAGGTTTCTCCGCAGTTGAAGTTGGAACTATGTCGACGTGAGTATGAATGAAAATTCGCTACTTTTCACACACAATGACACGTTTTGTTCAAACAGCCAATTGCTCCTCAAAAATGTATTGGACAAAATGTTCTGCACCATATGAGGAAAATGGTTGTACATTTTAATGGGCATGCATTCTAGAATTAGAAAAATTGCGAGTCTGAAAACGAATGAACCAGATATTAAAAATGGGTTCCAATCAATGTCCGTATACAAATGGGAAAAAAAGATTTGAGTAAATTCATGCCGCTAGTTAAAGGCAACATCTGCATTATGTAAGATAAAAATTGTACGTATTACTAGGTAAAGCTATTGACAACCATGAGAAAAACTATTTGCAAGTAAAAATTTCGCTAACTACTGAGAATTTACGTGTTGCAAGTCAGAAAAAAACACGCTTGTTTTCATTGCTACAGAGTTGCAAGTTTTCCTCTGAACATTTAAAATGAACATTTTTATGAAGTACTTCCTAATGAATGTAAGCAAAGAAAGTTGAAGTCTTTATTTGACGTTGCGTTTATTGAAGCAGATTTTCTGTTTTACCAAACATTTCATTTCCTAGGCCGTAAGAAAACCCCATGATTTGTTTTTCCTAGCTGCTGCGCTAACGAACGTTGACACAGTTTGCGTAAAAACTCGGGTATCAATAGAATAAGCGGGGATCTACATTTCAGGCTAGCTCATAGAAGGTTCCTGCAGATGGAGCCTACTGCTCAATCAACTGCGAGTAAAAATATATTAAATTGTACCAAAATTGATTGCCAACGAGAAATGGCTTGATGGCCAACAGGACTGACTTGCAGTGACGAGTCCTTTATGTATCCATGAGTTTGATTCGCAAAAAAAAGGGATTGCCTGAATATTAGACACATTTAAAGTTACGCATTCCGACTTTTACGTTACGAAAGACGCATTCCAACTTTTCCGAAAGAGACCCATTCCGACTTTTACAACTTGAAAAATTGGCACCTAGAAAAATTTTTTTAGCCCAAGAAACAGGAATTGGAATTACGCGTAATCAATCATTACGCGAGAAAATGATCAAACACAAATTCTAAGTTTGTGTATTTATTTCACAAAAGTAGTTTTTATTGCTACAAAAAGGCAACTTCAAAAAAAAAAAAATAATGATAAGTCAGTTTTAGCATCCCTTACCACAACAAAGATGCATAAGAAAAAGAAAAGACCAAAGTATTTATTTGATGCGCATATCAGTAATTACCCACATGGAGAACGTAATGCAACGTTTCGACACAGAAAATCTACCTCATGGTGACGTAAAATATCTAAATCATACAAACGAATCAAGTCTCATGACTAACACATGAAGTAAATGCACCCCATTTTATGTTATTTTAGTTACGATTATTATAACATTTAGTTTAAGGCTCCCTAGCCACACCAAAGGCGGTCTCAAAAGAACGCAGAGAAGAGACCAGTTAGTTTGGAGTGAAGAAAACGAGAATCAATCCACAATGGCGTGTTCCCACACACGATACCCTACGCTAAAAAACAGCAAGTTAGGAAAAAGAAAGGAAGATACAGAAGAAACAGCGAAGAAGGCATGAAAACGGAAAGAACCAAATACGGCACGAAAACGGAAAGAACCAAAGAAGGCACGCAATGCAGTTCCGAAGGCCTCTCTATAGCTGAAGTAACCTAGCAGAATTTTCCTAGGGACGCCATTAATCATTTCCTCATTTTATAAAAAATGAAAAAAAACACTCTATTACTAGTTGAAGTGCTTATCGCACAGTTGATTTAAAAAAAGTGAACTCAGAGCTTGGAATTGTCATTATACTGTGGTGGCCACGACACTAAGGCGCACTCGGTCCGACGGTTGTGTTTTAACCAACGGACCGGACCTCGTGCTGGAAAAAAAAAATAAATAAAGAAGGCAGTTTCCAAATAGCAGTTATCCAAAATGACACTATAGCTAGTCTCATAAAAAAGCAAAAGAGAAATAAAATTTATTCAACTCGAGCATCAAAGCTGACAACTAACGCTCACAGCTTACGCAGTTAAATTCGCTGTGGGACTTACAGTGTCCCTATTGTACGATCGTCTCTTAACACGTTCCCTGCATGTTGGTACATATGTGCACCGTGAGGTAAATTTCTCATATACGTACCTGTATGAACGAGTAGCATTGAAGTATTTTACTACCTTTTACGCATTAAATAAGCATACTAAGTAACGTATTATCGTATAATTATTGTATTATCTTACTTCTCAGGAAGGTTGAAGATGTTTTCGTTAAAGTTTTTCAGTACGGCTTCTTCCAACCTAACCCAACACACAAACAACTGCGCAAACGCGGTGAACGTGTTAAGGAGTTACTCCGGCAAACAAGATCAATATTTTTCCACATTGAGACGTTCGGGTATCCTACATACATGTCCTTTGTATAATCGCTACGTCCGTGCAAAATATCGAAGGAGCATCCTCTTTAGCCTACAAGTAGCCAAGGAACAGAAGGTATATAAAAAATAACGTCCTCATTTTCATGAGGAACGTGCAATTTGAACCCTCAAATACCCTACGCGCTTCCCTCACTTTTTCATGCCCACAACTAATTAACTAAATATTCCTCGGACATCTATTAATGAATTCAAGCGAACGCTCAATCATCAGAAAACAAGGACAGCGCTAGTGAGTGCAAAACGACAACTGAACTCACCATAGATTATTTATGAGGATGCGAGATACCTAATGTAAAAGAAAATACTATGAAATTGTTTACTAGATTATGTTCGATAAATAGTATGCAATCTGTTAATTTATACTTCCAAACATTATTGCATTTGGTGTTCTGCCATACGAGAAAAATCGATCACTGATATCATATGAATCTGAAAATTAGATTGTAGATTATAGTTTATAGGTTAGTTAATGCCTCCCTAACCACTACAAAAAAAAAAGCGTATCGAAGAGAGGAAGGAGGAAGGCACCATTTAGTATGGATATTAGGGAATGCGGAATCTATGTAGAACGGGCATAGAAACAGTAAGTTGGGAAAGAAGTTCATGAAACAAGATAAAAATTGAAGAAGAAAGTAGTAGGTGCTGAAAAACAGGATAGCAGTGAAACAAAAAAGGTGGTCCTTAACATTGCAAAAAATATTTTATTTCAACAAAAATAAGGCCTACCTAACTCTCAGCTCGGGCCCTCACACATTTTGCCCTGGGAGTGCTAATTCCCTTAGATACAATAGTTGTATCCCCCTGAGGGGCTGAATTCGAAGAACACTACAACTGAAATTTTAAAACTGATTTGTTTGTTCATTCAAGGTTTAACCTAAGTTTCTGCTCAGTTAGGCAATTGACACAGAAATTGTGTTAAGTTTGAATTAATGGCATCACGAGATGCAAAATTTGGACATCTCGGTTCAAGAATATAAAATAGGGAAATTAAAAAAAATTACCATCACCACAAAGTTAATTGACCCGATTCGTCAGCCTCCACCACAAGAGCAAAAGAGAAACAAAGAATGAAAGGCATACCCAATTTATCAAATCCGTTGTTAATTTTCGTGCAAGTAAATACGGTTAAATTTCAGGAGAAAGATGCAAAGCCTTGAGCAGAATTATGTAGGTCTTCTTTATGTACAAATACATTTGTACTTTATTACGAATTTCATTTCGGTTAACTACCGCCGCCGTCATTTTTTCAGTTTCTTTACCTTTCTTTTTCAATTTTAATCTTGTCTCATAAACTTCTTTCAATCTTGCTGTTTCTGGGTGCGGGGATACTCTTCGTACATAGAATACACGTACCTTTAATTCCATAATGAATAGTGCCTTATTACCTCCACTCTAGAGAACACCTTCACCGTGGTTAAAGAGCTATAATCTAATCTAATACTACAAGGGTAAATTAAAAACTTATCACATAAATGCTACAAAAAAAAGAATTTTTTTGAGTGAGTACAATGAACATTAACAAAGACACATTACCATCGAAGAAGTCCAGATGAGAACTACGAAAGCCTCGCACAGGTGCCGCGACTCACACGGTACGGCCGATCGAGAGGCACACAGATTGCCTACGAACGTAGATAAAGATGAGAGTAACAGCCTGACGTCGTTGTGTTCGGCTCTAACGTAACCTATGGTGGTCAAAAACATGAAAACGATTAAAAATTAAATTCATCCGCTTTAAAGATAAAGACATAGATAATCTTCATCACTATTATTATCATTGTTATTATATTGTTTACAGACTCCCTAATCACAACAAAGATGATCTTAAGAGAGCGAAAAGAAGAGATCATTCAATATGGACTGTAGAAAAGAGGAACACACGAACACAGTGCAATCCCGCATTGGATATTATGGATAACGATCCATAATCCAGTGCGTTTTATCTCCGCACTGGATAAAGACAGAAGATATAACGAAGAAGAAATAAAAACTAAAATAGGTAAAGTGGGCAAAAAAGATAGGGGGTCCCAAAAGAATAATAGAAGTCTAAAGCTGCGGTAACCTAAAAATATCTCGTCTGAGAGTGCCAGTCCTCATAGCATAAGATAGACAAACCTGACCAACATAAACCTTTTGTCTATCCTCTGCCTACTGAGGCGAAGTGTAGGTCAATATGGAAATAAATCCAATTGGAAGAACAGCCAACATCTAAAAAATATCGGATGTGTGAGAGTGTATTTCTTCAAAATCTAAAGGTTACGAAACCACATTTGACTATATCGCCCATCACTCAAACACGTGGAAAAAGAGAAGAGGAAGAACGAAAGAGAGAAGAGATATCAACATCAGCGAGGAGGGAACGTCGAATCAATACACAAAATACCGCCACACCTTGCACACATAAACAACAAAATTAAAAGAGTTGAAAAAAACAATGTGATAGTTGAAGAAGAAAGAAATAGATGCTGACAAAAAGGAAAACAGAAAATCGAAAAAAGATGGTCATTGCCATAGGAACATTTTTTTTTTCGATTAGTTAGGTAAGTGAATGCCTCCACAACCAAAACAAAGGTGTTACCAAGAGAGGAAGGAGGGAGGCCCATTTAGCAGAAAATTTAGAGTACGGGGAATCGGTTCAATAAGTTTGTTCCCACATATTAAATGCGCATAGAAACTGTAAGTTGGGAAATCCCTAATATAGTGAAACGCCACGCGTCTCCTTAAATTTATAAATAAATATAAATATTATTTGGGCGTAATTTATCCTACGCTATTGCAATGGAAATCTCATTGAATACATTAAATTTGTGGAGAATTTTATGCACTTAGCAATACTAAAGAATAAAACGCCAGGTGTCTCCTTAAAATTATAAATAAATAAATAAATGAATTTACATATTTTTTGTGCGTTATTTTTCCCATGCTTTTACAATGAGAAGCTCATTGAACTCGTTACATTGGTTGGTCAGTTTGTTTCTCTTTCACACAGTTTAAGGATGCTTAATGGCCGTATCTGCAATACGAGTTTCACCAGTGCACAAGTACAAGAATATTTTAATCGCGAATACTATTAGGATGGATGAATTATTTTGCCATTCATCACTTGAGACTTACCGTGCTTAACACGGTAAGTGCGGCGTGACCCACCGTTGGTCATTGAGGGGATTTTCATGAAGCTGCTGACCGACCAGCAGTCACTGACTCAATTTTTATAAATACTAAATGAAGGCACGATCCAGTTAATGTTTGCTATTTTCAGAATTTCTTACTACAATTGGCTCTAAATTTGAGTTGTAAATTGAACTTCAGTTTAACTCGCCGCACTTACGTGTTAAGAAAACCATCAAATCCCGCAATTTTTGACGGGCCGCACACGCTAGTAAATAACAATAAACAGTTACTGCTTGCTTGATTGGTCCGTCTCTCTGTCACGTTCTTAAGAGTGCTCAATGACCGTCTCTGAGGTACGAATTTCACCAGCGCACAAGAACGAAAATATTTTAATCGCATGTACTATTCGGATGGAAACATTTGTTTGTCATCCATACCTTGAGACTTAAGTAAGGAAACTATCGAATCCCATCATTTTTGACGGGTCGTATACAATAGTAAGTTTATAAAACAAGATAAAAATTGAAGTAGAAAGTAGTAGCTGCCGGAAAAATCAGATCAGTGAACCTAAAATGATGGTCAGTAACAAAAAAAATATTGTTTTTCAGCAAGAGGAAAGCCTACCTTTCCTCCAGCTCGACACGCCACGCCTTCCTCCAGAGAGCCCTAATTCCCATAGATAAATAATTCTTTCCCTCTAGGGAGTTGTTATATGTCATACTACTCTCAGTAAAAGATGTGATGTTTTTTTTAAAAGCACATTTTTTCGGGAGACACTTTTCACATCGTTATCTGTTGCAAAAAAAAAGTCTAATAAGATATGGCGTTTGGATCCAACTTCTTTCGCACGTAATCAGGACACAGGAATAAGAACATGATTTGCCACAAATATACCTTTGAACCTATTCAGTCTAACAGAATTTTTCCAAATCATGCGAGACTTTACTCTCTACTTTATGCAATGTCACTCCCACGAGTTTTTGATATCCTAAAAATTATTCATTTGAAATAAGGCTTCAAAGCACTGAGACAAAACCACTAAACACTCTGAGACAACACAACTTTATGTTGCTAGAGCAAGAATACAATTCCCACACAATTCAGACGTTCCACAAGTTAACTTATTCTCTAGGTTAGCTACAAAGTATCACAAAAACACGGTAAAAAAATTATTGTTATTGAGACGTTTTTATGCACGCATGGTTTAGGTATAGCAGTAGTTGTACAAAAAAATTATTGTTGAGAGACTAGTAGAGTATGGCAGTTAAAAGTATGTTAGTCATTCCCATGGTATCGCTTTTGATGTCGATTTTCAAACAGAATTAAAAATCAATAAATTAAAAATTATATGGGAGCGAAAAACCTTACCTAGGTTCCATTAAAACGATTTTTCTCTTATTTTTTGTGTAAAGGAGAAACATAGTCTTGTCTCAACCTCATACCTGTGACTCAATTGCTTAATGTTAAACTACCACTGAACTAACTGGTCAGACCTTTTTATTTTTAGTCCTCACAGAATAAGTGTTAGAACGTAAGATGAACTTCATCAGATTCACCTGTTATCACACATAGGTTCCAAAGGAGGTTTTTACGTGCTTTGAGAAAAAAGCTGTTCTTTCAAATGAATGCTATTTTGCAGATGCTTATATTGTCGCTCGTTTGATATTGTGAAAGTCGGTAAAATTCTGTTGCAGATCACGAAGCCCAGGATGGCACCGTATTCATGACAACTCAGAAGCAAGACAATTGCGCGACTTATAGCCCGACCATTACAACCAAAGGATGGGTTAGAGTCACAACCTAGCACAGGTTCAACTTAGGGTAAGATTAGCGTCACAAGCTCACAACCTTTAGTACAGCTAGCATATACTTTTACAGTGACTAAATTGTTAAGTACGACTTCTAAAATAAGATCTAGTGAAGAACTACTTTGTTATGAGCATTTGAAAGAACGAAGTGTAAAAATATTAAAAAGCCGAATACAAAAAATTGCCTCAAAATACAAATATATAACTTAGATTTCAAGTCGCTCTCAATGATCAACAATTCTCAGAATAGTCAAGAAATAATCAATCCACTCATTAATGACATTTGAATGAATGACATTCATTGAACATGACCGAATATGCGGCATAATGTTTTGTGAAAAGGTCACGAAACCACACTCTTAACAATATCAGCTTTGTTGATATCAACCACAAAAAACGTCATTAAATTCGATGAAATACACACGTCAAAACAGAACACTAAATACAGAAACAAACGGATTCAAATAATATTGCTATTAGACACGCAAGACAAAATCTTAGATCACTTAAGTATCAGTGAAAGCTTTGAAACCACGAAAAGAAGAGCAACAGTTAACAGTTTTAAGACACTTGGATTGGCACTTCTTTGCAAACTTTGAGCGTGTACAACTTCAAAATGAAGTTCCAGTTAACCGTGATCGATAGATCAAATTTGAACTAGCAGACTAGTCAGTTTTGCTTTAAACCTGGTTCACTGGGAAAAAGCGTAACCTTAAATTCTTCATCTCATCATCTCTAGAGAGTTGGCAATTGGCTGTCGGCCATTATACAACTAAGCAGCTACCAGTACCTCCTTTCTATTTCAGTTGGAGGAACAAAATTTACCTGGGAAGAACATAAAATGTTGCCAAAGTCCTGTTTCATCAACGAATGACATTCCAGGAATTGTCACACCGAGCTGCAACATAGCAACATAACGCTGGTAGGGGGGATAAGCCTTGATGCAAAGTCCAATCAGCATTCACTATAGCCTCCTTATTGTCTATGTGTGCGCACGAAAACGCAATTGCCTCCACTTTTGAGCCTCACAAACACATTCCTTACCTTCATGTTAAGTCCCAAAACCACCCTTTAACATACTCGTCTTCGAAATTCTCAATTTGCATAATTGAGAATTGCTGCTAATTCTCAATTATGCAATAATTCTCAATTATGCAATAATTCTCAATTATGCAATAATTCTCAATTATGCAATAATTCTCAATTATGCAATAATTCTCAATTGCACGCGCACGCTCAGAGTTCACCATTCCCCCTTCCCAGCCCATCAGCACTCTCTCTACCCCCCAGCCCTGAAGCAGCAGCGACTATGAGCGTGTGGTAAAACTGGGCAGCTCGCCACACATTGTCGGCGGACACTCGCTCGTTATCCCCGTGTATGAGAGCCAGGTCCTCCGGCCCCAGCAGGTACGGCATCACGCGGTACACGTTGCGCGAGAACTGGAGGTAGTGCCGGGTGTCTGTGTTTGCAATCAGCATACCTGAAAGTTGAGTAAAGCGAGAGGTAAAAAACAACATTGCGCACAATTGTGTCACCTAAATTGCATGCTGTGGCTAGCCGCTTGATTTCACTCGCAAGAGAAAAGAGAACAAAAATAAAGGGAATAAAAATGAAGGGAAAAAAGAAGGCAGGGAACAAAAATCGAAGATAAAGGTAGTTGTTGGTATTACAGTTTTGAGTTTTTCACTAACATACGCATCCAAGTTCTTGGCTACAAAATCTAATCACAGATTAAATGAAACGAAATAACGCTCCATACCTTGCATAGATCCAAATATCAAAATTTTCAACTGTTTGTGTTCGTGCAGTTCAAATACGGAATCATTTCACCACGGATTTAAAATTTTAAAAATCACTTCAGTTCAAGGACCATAAGAAGGTATGTGTACAGCTGATTGGCTGACTGAGCTCTCGAAGACCACATTTCTTATTAATAAGTTCTTAACCTTATCATAACTATCACTAATTGATTCTTGAATGTTGCGCAAAATAGTGTTGAGGGAAAATAATTTAGTCAAGGACTACAATTCAAAAATAGCATGATAGCATTTCTTGGCATCCTATTAATACATATTTGCACCTAGTAGATTCAGATTTGGTTACTTTCCTACTTCTGTTACTGCTTAGAGCACAATTTATTCGAATGTAATACTTCATTACGAGGGTATTTGATATTTAGCCTTCGTGAGGTAGACGTAACTCACTCGGGGCAGTGACCGCGGCAGGGTACACCTTCCGATACACCGCAGCCAGCAGGCAGTAGGCGGGAGATGTGCGGCCGAATGGAGATATAGGATGGGGCTCCCGAGCTCCCAGGACTGTCACCTGAAATGGTTTTATGTCATCAAGTACTAAGTCAAGTGCTGGGCTGCGCGATCTCAAAATCTTCACACGAGTTACTGCTTCAATACTGTACAAAAGCAGTTATTATTGCTGGTTTAACAAACTGAAATTGTTGCAACGCAAGAAAGCGTAACCGTTGCAGCGCAAGAAAGCGTAACCGTTGCAGCGCAAGAAAGCGTAACCGTTGCAGCGCAAGAAAGCGTAACCGTTGCAGCGCAAGAAAGCGTAACCGTTACAGCGCAAGAAAGCGTAACCGTTGCAGCGCAAGAAAGCGTAACCGTTGCAGCGCAAGAAAGCGTAACCGTTGCAGCGCAAGAAAGCGTAACCGCTGCAGCGCAAGAAAGCGTAACCGTTACAGCGCAAGAAGCCATTACCGTTGTGGCGCAAGAAACCGTTACCATTGTATCACACACATGTATGTTTTGACTTAGGTCAAGCAATCGATAAACCAGCATTTGATGTTGCTTGGTAGACCACCTGTTTTCTAGTAAGTTTAACTCACATCTAAATATGTTATTGTACGGAGTTGCTCATTAATGTATAAATAAGTTGTCATTTTTTCCCCTTTGTTTGTAATGAAAATAATGTTTTAGTATCAAAGCATCAAAATTGAAATTACATACCTTTAAGATTACTTCTCTCCATCACGTTCATTACTAACTTCACGCATTACAGCAGCTAATCATCGCTCACAAAAATATTACCGCAATTTAAAGCCTTCCATCATGACCGCAGGAATAATTCTAGGCTGATGAAACTGAACAAATTCACTTGGTGAGGAAGGAAAACAGGACGAAAAATTGAACTATCGATTTATTTCCTTGAAACGAATGAATCATAAGTGTCCTTAGCTGAAAAATATGCAACACTTCGACCAAATAAAGAACGCTTTATGAAAAAATAACACTCTGACCACAGTTTTAAAAAAACGTTCTTGATACTATAGAAAACTGATTAATTGAAAGAACAGACCTGCATTCGCACAGACATCTGAAACGACGAGTTCGAAGTTCAGTAGCCGACTGCTCAAATTAACATAGACATTTGTGTCCAGTTGTAAATTGTGGACCATTGCCTTGAAAATTGCTCTTTCGTTTTTGGTTAACATGCAATGCTATAGTAGAGAAGCAGAAAGTTCTGCAGAAAACCTGGACCTAATGCAAGAAAAGTGTGGCTGTTAAAGGCTTTGTTGGTGAAATAAAAGCTTTACATCAGTTTGGTCAGCTCTAAATGCACGCTTACATCACACCAACAGACCACTCTTGGCAGATTTTGGTGTTGCGACTCACAATTCCACCATGTAATGTACAGAAGTTTCTAACTAGTGCGAGCAGTTAAAAATAAAAAACGATTTCAAACAGAAGGAAACATAAAACCCGGGTAAGCCATGTTCCATACAAGAATCTAGTCAATGAGAAATGACAGCTGTGTACTGACATTGATGCTGTCATCGTTGATGGCGTCCACGTCGTGCTGAACAACCTCCTCGAGTGTCTCGTACGGATGGACTCTGTGGTTGACCAGTGCCCACGCTGACCCCGGCACCACGTTATCCTGGTTCACAAAACCTTGTTTAAACGCGCCTAAAAAGTTTATTTTCATATCTAAAACATGGTTAGAAGGTACAGAATTCGAACGTTAATGAAAAATCATGAATGAATCACAAAATCAAGGTTTTGCAGAGGAAGTCTTTTGGAGTAGGAATACGCACAATACTACTTCTTCGTTATAAGGACATCGAAAAACAAAAAAAAACTTATTATCCAAAAAGACACAAAAAATTAAAAGTAGCCATATAAAACTAACTTTTTATTAAACTATACATGGTATTGCAATACCATATATGACATTGAAAACTCTTTATACCATCTCACAAACCTACATAGATTAGATTAGTCGTTAGTTTTAGCCTCCCTACCCGCAGCAACAAATGCGATCCAAAGAGAGGAAGGAGGAAGGCACCATTTAGTATGAAGTTAAGGAAAAGCGGAATCTACGCAGAAAGGGCATAGAAACAGTAAGTTGGGAAAGAAGATTAGGAAAAAAGATCAAAGTTGAAGAAGGATGTAGTAGGTGTTGAAAAACAGGACAGCAGTGAACCGAAAAAAGGGTGGTCCGTAACAAAACAAAATCCTATTCTACTGCAACAAAAAGAAAGCCTACCTAACCATTAGCTCGGGCCCTCACACGGTCCCCCTGGGAGCGCCAATTCCCATAGATACAATAGTTGTATCCCCCTGAGGGGACAAACCTACATAACCTTAAAATACCATAGGCTCACAAATAAAAGTTGCTGGACGAAAAATCAGTAAGCAACTGAGCTTGATTAAGTCTGAGTAACAGACTGGGATTGCGATAACCGATTACTACACAAGAAACAAAGTAACGCACCTTGTTACCGCCCTTGATGATAGTGGTGGCAGTGGTGGTGCGCTGTACGGCATCAGTCTCGCGCTTGGTGGCCAGCACAGCGCTGATCAGGGGTCGGAACAGCCAAGGATTGCTGAGCACAAGCCGCATCGGCCAGGAGCTCTGCTCACACAGGTCTCGTTAACACGTTCCCCGAGTATTGGGCCACATGTGTACCAATTGGTAAATTTCTCATCCACGTACTGGAGTTAATGAATAACATTTCATATGTTCTGCTGCCTTTTTCAAAAATAACTAATCACACGAGGTAAAATGTTATCGGGCAATTGTATTTTTGATATTTTCCAAGAAAGAAAAAATATACTCGAGCAGTTAAGTCGATTTCCCAATTTTACTACTTACAACCTAACCAAACCAACCGTTAACAACCGCGGTGAACGTGTTAACACTCATGTGCCCCTTGCAGTAGGAGTAGCGTTAGTATGATTTGTACTTGCATTGTTCACTCAACATGAAGGAAGACTTCTTTATGGAAAAGAGTTTGACGTAATACTTGTCAAAGCATACAATATAACTTTCGAGGTAAGGATGCGGGTTTGTGCACACCAATTTCAATAAGGTTTAGTGTTAGTTTAGGGTATAACGTCCCTATATGATCAACTGTTAAACTTTCAAGAGTGAGAAGCGAAAAATCTTATTTCTGGCATTATATTCATACTTGCAGTAAATTATATGATGTCCATAGCAGAGATACAGGATTAGACTTCTTTCTAACCGTGTCCGTGTACACTACGATGAGTTTTAGAAGTTCATTTAAAAACAATATAAAAATAATCAGAAAGTACTGATCAACGATCAAAAGTACTGATCAATGATCAAAAGTACTGATCAATGATCAAAAGTACTGATCAATGATCAAAAGTACTGATCAGTACTGAATGTCAAAATTTTTGACAGAGCAATCTTATGTAGATGTTTTTTCACCTCTGCTAGTTAAAAGTGCGCACGTTGAAATCTACGATATGTCAGTTGCACGGACACAGGATTCAACAATTTAGCTTTACTAAGGTTATTAGTAGTAGTATATTAGGTTTGGTAACACAGGTTGGGCTAGGCTAGGATGAGTTGGGATAAGATGAGTTGGGATAGGACGGGTTGGGATAGGACGGGTTGGGATAGGACGGGTTGGGATAGGACGGGTTGGGATAGGACGGGTTGGGATAGGACGGGT
>JACJUY010001595.1:40545-63351 GCA_014220935.1 Platorchestia sp. MABIK
GTAAGTGCGCACTAATAGATGTGTTTTCAACAATGCATCGTCACGGGTATTCCATTTTTCAATTTATATTTATACGTTTTATGAAACCTCGATTACCGCATCAAAGCGAAAGACGCTTTTTGTTTTCTCTTAATAATTTGTTAATAAAATGACTCAAATGAACCTTCCATCATAAAACCATTTGATAACTTTCAGATCAAACTGAATGGGAAGAAAAAGCGAACTATTTTTACTGTCGTTCGCAAAAAATTTGGAACTTTTTTCTATTTTGATCCTCCAATCCTAAAATTACATCCCGCTTTACAGGAATATTTCCCACAAACTGAGGCAAATTTCTGATTATGGATTATGGAAGAATTAAATTTAAAATAAAATCTTTGTATTTTACATACATAGTAACATTACTTTAAATTTTCAGAGAATTATTCCACTTCACAATTTTTTACTACCCTGGGGCAAATTTTACTCCTTTTTACTACTTTCCAAATTTTACTACTTTTTACTACTTTACTACCTAGTAGACACCCAGTTAAGTATAGAGTTAAAAGGAACGCAGAATCTATACACAAGGTGTGTTCCCGCACAGGATCCCGGACGTACAGAAACAGTAAATTAAGAAGGAACGCTATAAAATGAGATAAAATTTGATGAAAATATGTCAGAGATACTGAAAAGAAGACAGCAGTGAACCAATAAAAGATTCCTTAACAACAGAAAAACACTGTATTTCACCTAAATGGAGATCTACGTAACTATCAGCTTAGGACCTCAAATTTCCCCCTTGGGAGTGCAAATTCCTATAGATCCAATAGTTGTATCACTCGGAGAGAATGAAAAACCAATTTATACACAGAGAGTAAACAAATTTATTGCATAACGTCTAGGTTATTTCATGGCTAAGCATATAAACATCCTTTATTGTTTTCTCTCAATTTTCACAAGAATCAAGGAATTCTTCACTTATAATGATGATATCTATTGAGCATATCTCTTTAAAACACTTAGCTAATCACACAGTTTTCTCATATTCAAATGTCGGATATGCTGGGTTCCAAACATTGTTGCTGCATGTATAGCTCAAAAATCGTAAATTACGTCTTCAGCTCTCCTAATCCTAACAGACAGCTCTCCTAATCGTACGAACGACAAGCAGACACAGATAATTCCTCAGTCAATCAAAAAAGAATAAACAAAAACAAGCTTGATCAGTAATCCTACAGTACAGCCGTAAGCAGTGGCCATGACACACGGGCCAACATTTCACATCATAAATTGGTGGCCTCGGGGAGATTCTAAATAAATACCTCATCGACTGGACACCTTGCCTCTACCACTTTCTTGAGAGCTCCCAGCTGAGAGCATGGGACCGCAGTTTTAGCACTAACCAGCCCTCCTTGGCACGCTGCTCGTACAGCTCGTCCACCGTCATGACTGGCAGACTGGGGTAGCCAAGGCCATACACCTGCTTCTGAACTGCATCCCGGGTGAGCAAAATTGGCCTGCACAAGATACGAAGCATAAATACAACCACCTAAAACGTAATTTGATTCAATCTACAGCAAAAAGATGATTGATTATAAGTTAGTTTTAGCCTCCCTTTGTCACACCAAAGATGCTCAAAGAGAAGAAGGAAGAAGGCACCATTTAGTATGAAGCTGAGGGAACGCGGAATCTATGCACAAGGTGTATCCGCACACAGGATCCCGTGCAAAGAGAAACAGTAAATTAAGGAGGGGTAGGTCACAAGACAAAAGTTGAAAAATAAAGTAGTAGGTGCTGAAAAACAGGAATGCAGGGAACAGAAAAAAGATGGTCCTTAACACAACAAAAAACTTTTTAAAAGGCCTACCAAACTCCATGCTCAGGACCTCTCATTTTCCCTAGGAGTGCTAATTCCTAAAGATACAACAGTTGTATTTCCTTGAGGGGCTCCACCAAAAATACTGCTTATTTGAATAGAGGTCAACATGTCTCAAAGACACAGAAATTCTGAGCACCACGTAGAAGACATCCATGAATAAGATTACTCATACAAAAACCCCGGCCTTTGCAGAAAGAAAAAAGTACTGTGACATAAACGAATTAATAGTCGCAATGACTAAATAACTACATGAAAACTTCAAAAAAATAATCATTTTATATCGAGTCAATTAAGGCTCACATCTAAGAAATGCCGAGTTCTGGACAAACACATCCGAGGAGGTACTCCTAGCGTTCATCTTTAGAGAGAAGAGATCATGAATCCAGCCTACTTTCTAGATGCATAGATTTGATTGAAAGTTACTTCAATCTTCCCTAACCACAACAAAGGTGTTCTAAAAAGATGAAGGATAAATGTACCATTTAGTTTAGAGTTAAGTACACGGGGAACACACAAGATCCCCTGCATATAGAAACAGCAATTTTAGAAGGAAGAGGAAAAAAAGGCAAGGAAGAGACGGGAAACAAGGCATGAAAACTGAAAGAAGCAAAGGGAACCCGGTAGCTGTAAGCCCCAAAGGCACATCTTTACTAAGTAACTTAACAGTCTCCTCCTAGGCTGCAACTCCCCCAATGCATAGAAGGAACAAACTATTAACCTAAACCCAATACTTATACTGTGCACCCCGATGGGGGAACACGACACATGACGGTTATTAAACATAGGAACCAAACCTTTCAACCTTTGTCTCTTCAAAATTAAGATTTTGGCTATACAGTGGTACCTCGGTACTCGACCATAATCCGTTCTGAGGTGGTGGTTGAGCACCGATTTGTTCGAACACCGAAACCAATTTTCCCATAAGAAATAATGGAAAGTTTTTTAATCCGTTCTAACCATTAAGAAAAATACCTAAAATATTATAAGAAAATATTATAATATAATAATATGTATCTAAACATAATATTATATGTATCTAAACAACAATGAAGACGTAAATGTGCACAAGTAGTACATGATAAAGATAAATGAAGCATTATAAACCATTTTTGCTTTTTTGCAGATGAGAGCTTCACTAATGCTGTCCCCTGCCAACATCTTTTCTTTGGTGAAGATAGGAAGCAACTTCCCCATTTCTTCCATTATCTGAGGCCTTTGCTTACTAATTGCTGTCACTCCCATTGCAACATCAGCTTTCTTTAACACTTCCTTATGCTTCAAGATAGTGGAAATGGTTGACTTTGCCATTTCGAACTGCGACGCGAGGTCGGACACTCGTACACCACTTTCCTGTTTTGCTATAATTTCCTTCTTCAGTTCAATAGTGGTCCTCACTGTTTTCCTCTTTGCCTTCCCCTTATCTCCGTTTCTTTGGACCCATTATTAAATGCTAGAGCAACCCGAAAAAGTTTAAATCTGGGAAGAAATACTCGAACAAACTTCGGACGTCTTACTCCGCTGGCGGTCCGAGTCGAACTGACGTTCGACCTACCCAGCGCGTTCGGGTCGACTCGGCTAGTCGAGTACCGAAAATTTGTTCGAGGTCCGACGCATTTTCTACTCAAATTTTTTGGACGAGCACCGATTTGGTCGAGTATAGAGGCGGTCGCATACCGATGTACCACTGTATATGAATATAATAAGACATCAAGAACCCTGGTAGACCACCACCATGAGTCTACCATCTCGCTAAGGTAAAATTTAAGAGTAAGTTTCGTTTAAACTATAGTTCTAAAATTGTATTACAAGTAAACAATACCAGCAATGATGAAGATCTTGCAATTGAAGGACTCAGCTGTACATGAGTTGTATGGCACAAGATTGAAGAGATGATTGAAACCCAAATAATGCCACAAAAATTAGCAAGAATTTAAGGCCTGCACGGAGTGCCGGTCTTACGCTAGGCTGTGCTCATTACCTGAAGGCGGGAGTGTTATTTTGGCGCGGCGGGGGCGCGGCGGTGGGAGGAGGTGCGGCAGCGACGCGCTGCAGCATTGCCAGCTCCATGCCGATGCTCTCCAGCTGATCCAAACTGAGGATAACACTTTAGTCAGACACTGCTTTGATGAGACAGAATCTACGTAATGCAGCAGGAGCTGTCAAGAACTTGAATCTTCTTGTGATTGACACACTTCACAAAAATGAATAACGTAGCATGTGGACCTTTAAAAAACTTCAGCAGCTACATAAGCCAAGACTGGTAAACCCCATCCAAAATAAACCAAATAATAGGTTTGATTGAAAACAAACTGCATTAACCCCACATCTAACAAAAACATAAATAATGTAATATTATTGCGCCCGTCTTTCTCATGGTTTCATACATCATTCACGATTGCTGTAAAAATATATTTACCAGTAGAGACCGAGTAATCACTGTTGACTTATTCTTACAGGTAGTAGGAGGACTACTGTTCTGAAATCGCAAGTGATATAAAAATGCGTAAAAAGATGTTTCGATTAATCAGAAATTCCCCTCTAGGGTCAGAAATTACAAGTACAGGAGAATGAATTTACTGAACGTAGATCACGAAATAATAAATGAATAAATGACAAAACAAGAAACGACATGGTACGCAATTTGAATTTTCTGATTCCATGCTCAAAACGGAAAAAGCAACAGACATGAAGAGCCAATTCTAATAGACAAAAGCACAGTTTTTGGAATCTTAGATGAGACTGGCATATACAAAAAAAATTCTGTCATATAAACAAATTAAATCACAAAGGTACTTGAAGCAAATGGCACACAACATAGTTTACAAACTATTATGACAAAGTCAAAAGTTTAATTTCATGTTGAGCAGATTTTAATCTCAGAACAAACACCACAAAATAGCACGTTAAACTTGCTAGCTACTGTGCATACCCTTTTACAATTTTAAGCATCAATTTGTTATTTATTTACTCCCCCATTTAGCAAGTGGGGGTCTCACACAACACTATAACACTGCAGAGGCGACAGAGAGCAGCTTTTCACCGTGTTTGCAGCAAGCACCGTGAAAATGCCAGTTCTCTTCCATTTGACTTCATAAGCAAATACAGGTTTGCCTTTCACAATATCAACTCCAAAACCCAATAATGGATTTGATCCTCACAATCGTAACAGCATCCAGGCATAAAACATCCAGTGCATGCTAGACACAATGGACAATTTCATCAAATTATGCATCACAATTTCTTCAGATAAATATTTGCAAATATATAAAGCAAAAATATTCAACAGATTCATATACAGTATATTGAATATTTAACAGCATTAGAATAGTGTGATGCAAACAAAAGGTGAATATTTTCCAGAAAAACAAGCAAAAATAGAGAGGCTCTCAAGTGCTAAGTCAGGTATTGAGGTAAGAAATGAATACTTCTTTAAAGTTCATTGCAATACTGGTATGTGCCTCACATCTCAGAGAGCAACGATGTATGATAAGAATCTGCTGAACAGATCGTACATTCAATCTTCCACAGCCATTTAAGCATTTATTAAAAAAGTACATAGCAGTGAAACAACATTTAATTTACATGACAACTAACAATAGACTCATGAACCACTTTTATAGGGTCCATCCTAAAAATTGCAAAGTAAAAACTTTTGTAGTGGGAACCACGAGTGAGAGCTGTAAGATAGGGAGCTGAAACTATAAGATGTGGATGGAGCCAAAACTGTTGGGGAGTGTTTGAAGAGTGTGTGGCTGCAAATGGACATCATTCAAGAGTCATTTTTAGATTCTAAAACCCACCTTCCATCGCTTTTTCACAGTGACATTACGTACAGCTGTAACTGGATGTGTTGAGAGTAAATGCACAAATCCTGTGGTTTGATGAGCTACTAACAATAACCATCAATTTGTTTTGCCACACCTCTTACAAATGTACCAGATGTAAATGTCTTAACTTCGGCCTAGCTAAACACACTAAATGCTTGTAATTGCGGCGGTTCATTTTGATCAGAACTTGAGCAAAATCCAAATACTTCCGCTGTGAGGAGAAAAAGAACAGAGCACCTCCAATTTCCTCCGTCATACAGCAAACCTCAACGGCATCCCAACGGTGAAAGCTACCATCAAACGTACTTCATCTCCAGGGGAATATGTACCACACACATATCAACGTAACCTGTGAAATACAAGAATTTCAAACATGATATATATAACACAACATTGAGGGTTGAATGCACGTACTGTACATATCATGCAGTAAGGGTGACATACTGTACCTACTTCAACACTCCCAGGAATCCAGCGTGGAATGATGTGCAAGGCTGAACATACTATACCTGTCAATGATAGCCAGAGATATCCAGCTCAGGTAAAACTCTCGAGTGGTTTCATCATCTTCATCAATTTTGGATTGCCGGAGTTGCTTTAATTGAGCCTCCAATCTTTTCTTTTCCTTAAAGCGGCGAATTTTCTCCTCCCTTTCTTGACTCATTTTCTGTAGTTGCTGCAGAAAAAATTAAAAAATTAAACATTAACCAAGCAAGATGAATAAATGTAAAAATTAAATTCAATACAGAATAAATGTTACTCAAAACCATGAAGTATGTGGCACATCTGGGGTTACATAAAAGAAAATAAGAGCATGATGAAAGGGAAAACTACTACTTATACTTATTGTAAATAATTATTCTCAATTCAGACTAACTCCCTTAAAAGATCATCAAAAAAATTTCACAAACAAAATTTATACTGAAAACTAATTACCTCATCCATCCAATCTACTCTAAAGTTTCCTTTCTCATGACATCAACACTTTTCTAGTAGAAATCTTATTTGAAATTAAATACCACTTTCAGATTAGACTCCAAGCCACCTTAACTATGACAAAGATGTTTCCATAGAGGAAGGATGAAGGCACTATTTAAAATGGAATTAAAAGGACAAGGAATTTATGCACAACAATGGTACTGGCGCATGGAAACAGAATGATTTAAAGAAGTATTTGAAACAAGATAAAAGTTGAAAAAAGTAATGCATGCAAAAAAGGGCAAAAGTGAATCATATTAAGGTGCCTTACAACAGAACATAAAAACTCGTCCTACACCAACAAATGGAAGGCACACCTTATATCAGCAAGGAACCTCATTTCTCATTCCAGGATGTACTAATTCCTGCAGACACAGTAGTTGACTCCCCTCTCAGGGGTAATCACCCACCAAAAATTGTTCAACTTTGTAAATACTGATCACAACTATCTGGCATTAGTATCAAATAATGCCACACACAACCATTTGAGTCCCAATACTTCTCCTGCACAATTAAAATGAAGTAAATAACTAAAAAATGAAATCAGCACATATTCACCTAAAAGAGTAGGATTTAAATTCTCACTTAAAATATTAATTCCAAATTTCTACCACACCTTCAGATTTCCTGTCATGGCACCCTGTCACTTTCAGTTCCTTTTGCTTATTATACAGGGTGCTGGTGGAACTCTTGGTACAAACTTTGGCTACTAGTAGCAAATACAAATTTAAACACTTTTTCATCAGTGAAACAATAACGAAAAACGCTTAGTTTTTTAATTATTGGGCTTAGAAGTTTTTAATGTTACGCTACAAGAACACAACAGCAACTTTGCAACAGACAGGAATAGGGGCAATATGGGGAAATAGAATGAACAAGTGTTGGCAGAATCGAACATGTTTTATTTACAGTTTAAAACATTCATTCACAGATTCAGGAAATTTCTAGAAATTCCTAGTCAACGTTAGCGCCCCTGGTGAGAAGCGTATGTGTATCTTTTGTCAGTTAGCACCGTGGCACTGAAGTGGTAAGATGTTTAGCCTTACAAATGCACAAATGACAGACATGCATTTCACTTATGGTGCAGCTAATGATAATACAAGACGTGCCGCGAGAATCTATCACAAACGTTACCCTAATCGAGAAGTCCCTGATCATCGTTCATTCACTGCATTGCACCCAAGATTGACAGAAACTGGCAGTTTTAGTGTAAACGGTAGACGTTGGTTGCCCATTAAATTATCATCGAGAACAAGATGTGTTGGAACATTTACGTAGAAACCCACGTACGAGCACCCGTGCCGCAGCAGCATCTTTGGGTATTCGTAACCATAGTACAGAGTGGCATGTATTGAACCGGAATAATTATCATCCGTATCACTTCCAGAGAGTCCAGGGTCTCCTTCCCGTTGATTATGATCCTCGTGAGCGATTCGCGCAGTGGTTTTTAGATAGGGAGTAGAAGATGCCAATTTTGCAGAGTGTGTGTTGTTTACGGATGAAGCAACCTTCAGCCAAGATGGAATTTTTGATTATCATAACTTTCACTCATGGCAGCAGAACAACCCTCATGTCATCCATGAACGTCATCACCAACATCGCTACACTGTTAATGTTTGGGCAGGTATCGTGCACAATCAACTCATTGGTCCATACATTCTGCCAGAGCATCTCTTACTGGAGATGTGTACAAAATCTTTTTTAAGAAGTCCTTCCTAGTTTATTGGAAAATGTGCCATTAGGTTTCATAGACGACTTTGGTTTCAACACGATGGAGCTCCGGCACATTATGCTCTAAATGTGAGACGGTTTCTTGACCAACAATTTCCAAATCGATGGATTGGCCGTGGTGGTGCTGTGTCCTGTCCACCTAGATCGCCTGATTTGACTCCGTTAGATTTTTTCTTATGGGGGGCACTTGAAATCTCTGATTTATGCAACACCTGTGGAGTCGGAAGAAGACCTTGTCGCTCGAATTGAAGTCGCTGCTGGAAATATTGCTAAAAACCCAGGAATGTTTGGCAACGCACGGAACTCGCTTCGATGAAGGTGTCGTGCGTGTATCGATATTAATGGTCGAAATTTTGAACACCTACTTTGATGCGTTACTTTCTATTATTTATTGAAGTACCTCATGTTATTTACCGTTTTTCATTACCCTCGTGTGTTATTATTGAACATTAGTGCATGTGGTTAACTAGGATCGCTGTGAGTTCTTGAAGCGCAGCATTAAAAACTACTAAGCCCAATAATTAAAAAACTATGCGTTTTTCAATATTTATTCACTGATGAAAAAGTGTTTAAATTCATATTTTCTACTAGTAGCCAAAGTTTGTAACAAGAGTTCCACCAACACCCTGTATAAGTCTTCATTCTTACTTTTCTTGTAAAACTTTAATTTTTTTCCCTAAAATTGATTTTGATCAGTCTAGGTAGAGTTGTTTCCTCACTCTAACCCCAGCAGCTGGTATACCTAACCAATCCCATTCAAATGCCTAACCTGGTTAAAATAAAGCACGATTCAACACTTGAAAGTAAATGCATGTTTTCTTTCACAATGAATCTGAAACCAAAACCCAGAGCTACAAATACTACCATCCAATGTAAGAACAGGAATGAGGTCAAACAAGTCATGAATTGTAAGCCATCAGATGCATCAGCAATCTATTTAGAAATCCTGTATCGAATAGTGTGGGATAAGTAATAAACATTTTTCATGAAGTTGTGGGGTACAAAATAATAATATTATTTGTAGAGAAGCACATGCCTTTCATTTAACGAGTCAAAAAACTAACTGAACGAGTCTAAAATTAGCAGCAAACACTTATTGATAATCAAGGCTTGCCCTACACCCAAAGGGAATTAACATTCCATAAATTTTATGGAAGAATATTAAAAGGAGAGTTTAGGAATATTTACAAATATTTTTATGCAACACATTCAACCAGCACAATTGATGAACATGCATGCAAAAGTAAACAAATTCAGCAAAGCAACAATTGTTGAAGATGGTCAATAATAAAAAAAATCTTCATCTGCAATTCAACGAATTTTGTTCTGGGAGTCAGATATAATTCCTTGATTGATTATAAGAAAGTTTTAGCATCCCTTCACTACAACAAAAATGTTCAAAGAGAGGAAGAATGAATGCACCATTTAGTATGGAGTTAAGGGAATGCAGAATCTATGCACAAGGTGCATAAAAACAGTAAGCTATAAAAGAATTTAATGAAACAAGATAAAAGTTGAAGAAGAAAGTACTAGGTGCTGAAAGACAGGACAGCAGTGAACCAAAAGAAATGGTCCATAAAGAAACAAAAAACCTATTCTCTTTCAAAAAAAAAGTCTATCTGACCTTTATCTCGGGACCTCGCATAATCTCCCTGGAAGCGCCAATTCCCATAGATACAATACTTGTATCCCCCTGAGAGATGAGAGTCAGAATATTCTGAGAGGTTTTATTACAGTTATTGTTATATTTGTTGAAGACTTTCTAGCCACAACACAGGCAACCTCAAGAAAGGGATTATTTAGTTTGGACTGCAGAAAATGGTGAATCTATGCACAAGGTCAGTTTTAACAAAAGACACCCTACGTATAGAAACAAAAAAGTTAGGACGGATATGAAAGAAAAGACAAAGAAGAGATATAAAAGCATAAAAACTGAAAGAAGTGAAGTAGGCACAAAAGACAGTTGACCCAAATGCCCATCTAAAGCAGAGGGACTCAACAGTATCTATCCTTGGGTCTCCAAACCCCATCACACAGGATAACAAAACTAACTAACCTAATCCTATTGTCTATCTCATGCCTCCTGGGGGTCTAAGAGCTTTTCTCATAGAAAGAACCAATGCTTCAATTTCTATCAAGAATATGAATTTGATCATCTAACCTAACAATACCCGTTGTGTGTTTATTTATATAATTATTTATATATTTGTTTGGTGTCCATTTCTTAAGAAACACAGGATGTATATTCATTTGTCTGGTATAATGGATACTGATTACAATTAAACATCACAGGTTTTGTGGTCAGAAACATTCAGATAAATAAGTTTGTCTTAAATGTGTGCAAATTTTCAAACTAAATCCAATGGAAATGCTTCAGGAAAGATGAAGAAGACTTGACAGAGAACGCAAAAGAAGAGCTAAAGTTCTCTGAACTCTTCCTAGAGACAGAAGAGCTATCTCAGGAACAAAGAAAAATAATCAGACAGCTTGATCCTTCCTTAGTTACTTAGTCCATTTGTTACACTTTCATCTGAGTTTGGGGTATCATAGAGACCGAATTCCTCAATGTTACATTGAAAGATGGCTTTTACATGCATTGATGTGTTTGACATTTAATCAGGATAGGTTTGATTAGGATAGGACACGATAGGATAGGTTAGGAGAGGAAAAGTTAGGATATGTTAGGTTAGGTTAGGTTAGCATAGGTTAGGTTAGCATAGGTTAGGTTAGCATAGCTTAGGTTAGCATAGGTTAGGTTAGCATAGGTTAGGTTAGCATAGGTTAGGTTAGCATAGGTTAGGTTAGCATAGCTTAGATTAGCATAGGTTAGGTTAGCATAGGTTAGGTTAGCATAGGTTAGGTTAGCATAGGTTAGGTTAGCATAGGTTAGGTTAGCATAGGTTAGGTTAGCATAGGTTAGGTTAGCATAGGTTAGGTTAGCATAGGTTAGGTAATGTTGCCAGAATTTTTTCATGAGTCCATCTAGCATAACGATGACATTGTCCATAAAATTTTCACGGGTCCTGCTTCTACCTAATAATACCCTTGGTTTACTTGTTTGGAGTATGCTTCTTCCCTTTCCCTGTCACACTCATAAGGATAGTTATAATAACCATATCTGTGATACGAGTTTCATCAAAGCACAAGAACATGAATATTTTTATCATGGGTACTGTTAGGATGGATATATTTGTTTGTCATCCACAATCTGGAAAATTTGCTGAAGAATGGTATTGAATCCCATCATTTTTGATGAGCCATGCACACTACACCTTTTTCACTTCAAATTAATCCAAGTCGAGTTCAATTTCATTCAAGTCAAGTTCAATTTTATCCAAGTCAAGTTCAATTTAATCTAAGTCAAATTCAAATTAATCCAAGTCAAATTTAAATTATTCAGTCAAATTTTGCTTATATGTAGGAATACATTTGGATTTTGTGTACGTAATGTGTCTTCTGTACAATCGGTAATTAAAATAATTTTAAAAATGCCTTTTTCAGTATCTTATGTACCGATTTCTCTAATATAGGAGCATAAAAGGAGAGTGTTTCTCATTGAATTTGGATCAGCGCTTCCCTCAAAATGGATCTCTACAACCAATCAACGGACCATGAAACAAGTGAAGAAATGACAAGAAAATATGTGCCCAGGAGTAAGATGAGGAGTAACGAGAGAAAAATACAAGAAAACACGAGAATAAAAATGCAGAGTGATAGATGCTGCATTAAAAGATGAAGATTGGAGAGCAGTGGCAATGGCTAACGGTGCTCCTCACAAAACTGCATATGGTCAGTAAAGTAAACACAACAGAGATCATGTACCCGGAGAGAGAGGTGGAGCCCAAAACCAGAAACTCACTCAGCATCACATAGAAGCTATGGTGAAATATGTTGAGGAAGATCATCTGATTACCTTGAAGACACTCAACAGCTCCCTCTTAAGAGATTATGTCCTTTTGTATCTACAATGACGATTCACAAACATCTTTTAATTTCATGTATTCCTTGCTGAAAGGAAAACAACTGTCTTGCTCATCACATCCAATAGATACATATTTAACACAAAAAAGCTCAAATTAACAAGTGATTATGTCAATTTTTAACTCAACTTAGGGTTCGATTGATTTGAATATGACTTGGATTAATTTAAACTTGACTTGGATTAATTTGAACTTGACTTGGATTAATTTGAACTTGACTTGGATTAATTTGAACTTGACTTGGATTAATTTGAACTTGACGTGGATTTATTTGAACTTGACGTGAATTAATTTGAACTTGACGTGGATTAATTTGAACTTGACTTGGATTAAATTGAACTTGACTTGGATCAATTTGAAGTGAAAAAGGTGTAGTATTATAATAAACAGTATCACCATCAGTCCCTTTAGCTTATTCTAAAAATTCTCATTCTCTCTCTTACAGACTTTCAAGTTTTTCCCTCAAATTGATATTGATCCATCTAAACAGAGTTGTTTCAATCACTTCAATCCCAGTACCTGGCATACTAGCCAGTCCCATTCCAAAGTTTAAACAGATATTTTCTTCCCTTCAAGAAAAAAGAAACAAATAATTTACATCAGAAATAAGGAACTCACCTCTGGAGTTGGCCTGCCAGCATTTGACACTCCATTGGCAATTTCTTTTTCTTTAGGAATTTCCCTTTGTGTGACACCATAATCTTTGCACCGGGACATGAAATCCTCAAAATAAACTTTGGAGAGTCTCAAGATGGCATCACGTGAGGATAGTGCATCACTTGCGGTGGGCTCAGCAGCAAGACTGGGCCGGAAGGGCAAGCAGCGCCTTCTGATGCTTGTGTTCCCCAGCATTGCAGGCAGAAGCAGGAACTTGATAGAAGGTGTGGGAAGCTCTTCAATTTCTTCATTGTCACTGAATAATCCAAGCTGAGATACTAGCAAAGTTAACTGCTCCAGTAGTGCTCGACACTTTTCAATGTCACTCTGAAAAAAGGAGAAACTTGAATCAGCTTAATTTTTAAAGATTTGAGTAAGATTTGAAAAAAAATTCCAAATGAGTTGGGTTACTGTTTTAGGGCACTTTTGAACATATTGCTTGATAATAAATTTCTATATTTCAGCACACTATTGGTTTATGAACCAAAATAAAGAGTAACAGCTGATCTAGTTATAATGGATATAATTTGAAGAATAATGTACAATATCTTCACAGAAATGTACCAAGTCAGTTCCGGTAACATAATAGAGAGATGATACCTTGCTGTGGCAGTCCAGTTTTTGCAATCAAAAACTTAATTAAAGAGATACACAAAAATTTTGCCACTTTTTCAAATGTCATAGACATTGCCAGCAGCTAAACTCTGACATACCTGTAGTTCATCTGAGTTGCTGTCCAAGAAAGAACTTTCAATTTTTTCATATAATTTGAGAGTGCTGAAAAATAAATCATTTACACTCTCTGAGGACTCTGTTCCAGAAGCCATGGAATATGTTTAACAACTAATATGGATTTAAATTTTTCAAGAGACTAAGGATAGAAGAGTTCCTTTATTCAATATGATATGTAATAGATTCTACAAAGAATTGTAATATATTAATGAAATAAGAGCTATGGAAAAAATGCATTAACACATGAGATCTTGTGTACATTTGTTAGCTTTAAATGCTTGAGTGAGCTTTCAGTTTCTGTAGGCTAATTTTTTAAAAACAATCAACAGATGATAAACACTCATTAGACTAACTTCTTCAATTTTTAATAATTAGTAAGAATTCAGAAGTAATTACTTATAAAGAATTATCAATATGATTCATCTTAAATAGCTCACCCTTTACTGATATGTATTAGGAAGACTGTTTCCTAAAACACCCAAATATAATAACCTTACAGATGCATGCTCATTATTGCAACAACATATTTTTGCCAAGTCTACATCAAAAACATTGGACTAACAAAACAGAAAGCTCTCCTTTATTTAGGCTATCTTGTTCTCCTTGACATTATGCAGTAAAATGAAAATAAACCATGAATGCATCATGTAATTTGCTTCATTATGTTACTTGGATTCAAAATTTTTCTCATTGAATGATGGCTTGATGTCTCATAACTGCATAGAATTAGTGATGTACCGATGTATCGGTATCTGCAGTATCGGCCATTTTTACTGGTATCGGTCTTGGCAAAATTCGGCCGATACTTTACCGATACTTTCCAATAATACGTATTTTATCATGAAAATGAAAGGCATAAATCGTGAAAGTAACAGTACCTAACCTAATAATACCCATTGTGTGTTTATTTATATATTTATTTGGTGTCCGCTTCTTAAGAAACATAGGATGTCTGAGATTGCGGTATCATGGATACCGAACATCTCAGTTTAACATTGAAAGATGGCCCTTACATGCATTGATATGTTTGATATTTTATCAGGAGAGCTTCGGTTAGGATAGGTTAGGGCAGGACAGGAAAGGTCGAGTCGTGTTGACGGAATTATTTCACGTGTCCACTTAGCGTAACGATGACATTGTCCACAGAATTTCCATGGGTCCTGCTACTCCCTATAAATACCATTGGTTTATTTGTTAGGAGCCCGCGTCTTACATTTCTCTGTCACGCTCATAAATGTAACCATAATGACCGTATCTGTGATACGAGTTTCACCAGTGCGCAAATACAATAAAATTTTTTATCACGAGTACAGTTATGATAAATATATTTGTGAGTCATCCACTTCTGGAAAATTTGTTCAAGAAAGGTATCAAATCCCGTCATTTTTGGCGGGTCATGCACCCTACTAATCAAATAAAGAGCCTATTCATACCTAGTAAATTAGTTAGCTAACTGTTGAATTACAGCGTTTAATCAGGCCCGCTAACTGAATTTACTACGTTTAACTCCCGATGAGTCACGTATGGTCAGTGAGTGAAAGCAATGAAGCACGAATAGTTAAACAGTAAAAACACAGAAGCGACATAAAATTATTATACTTTTACAACTAAAACCTATATAGTTTGACCCAATTTCCATTTCTTAACGTATGTGAAAGGCTAACAAAACTCAAAACAAATCAAGTTGAAGGCGCATTTTAAAGTTTTTGTAAATTTATTACAGAAGTAGCTGAAAATTCTATTTTAATTTAGCATGTATGTCGCCGTACATTACGAATTTTGCATTTTTTTCTATTTTAAGATGTTTGAAAAATTCACGAACAATGTTATAGATGGTTGCGTATTAGCATATCTTTTCGTTTTTGGGGTCTATCGAATTTTAACGCTTTCTTTTCGCCAAAGTATGTATTTTGGTGTGAAAACACAAAAATGATGACCATTTTGTGGAGAAATTATTCATTAAGTGTTACTAACCTAACCTAACCAAGGGTATAATTTCAAACACCTCACTGTTAATCATGGTGAAAACTTGGTGGACCCTGCAACAGGTGCACACACACACTCAAACGATTGAGAGTGCATAGCATAGTCTATAAATGAAAAAAAAAATGTCAGGGAGGCACTCACCGACAAATGATGGACTCGCATCTGTGTGAATTTGCAGGGCGAAAACGTACCGAGAAACCGCAGTATTTTCATGAAATATTAATGGATATCAGCAAATTTCAGTCTTAAATAAATAATTTCTCCATAAAATGGTTATCATTTGAGTGTTTTGCACACCAAAATACATACTTTGGCAAAAAGAAAGTATTAAAATTCGATAGGCCCCCAAACCGAAAAGAACCGTGTTTGATCCTGCACACTGTGTGTGTTAGTACATACTTATACTACTTGCGTTCACGCTGTTATTTCTGAGACTAATTGCTACATTATGTTACTAGTTTACGCATGTAAATGGAGAAAAATATCATGTTTAATTAATTTAGTTGGATAATAACCTTAGTTGGATAATAACCTCAGTTGGCAAATAAAGATCGCTAAACAGTGAATACTTGTTTGTTCACACAAGCTGATAACGTTATCATACGAAATAAAGCGGAAAGATGACGCAATCGGAAAACTTTGTGCGGGAAACGAATTAAGCGATATAGTTAACATATCAAGTGCAGTTTTATCATTCCTAATCAAAAACTTTATTGTCAATATTGTTATATTATTAGATATATTAGTAAATAATTTATTATGACACCCATGTAGGGCTTATAATGATTTTATTTTGATATAATTGTAAAATTATCGGTATCGGTAGTGGTATCGGTCAAAGTATCGGTATTTTCAAGTATCAGAGTATCGGTATTGGCCATAAAATGGATATCGGTATCGGCCAAAAAAATGGTATCGGTACATCACTACATAGAATAGATCTTAAATGAACAATTAAGGACATTTTCACATATATTAATCTTTCATTTTTGAAAAAAAACATACTGGTGTCTGGTGTAAAAATATAAGTTGTGAGAAATATGTACAGTAATACCTGCAAAACTGGGCTAACTCATTCCAAAATTGCTGTGCAGCTTTTAAAGCACCGCAGTTTTGAAGAAACATCAAGGAAAACAGAGTGCAAGTGAAACTTATTTATAATTACAGAAAAATTGAAAACATCGTTACTCTATTATCTATGTATACCAATGCAAATTGCCAATTTTCAGGAATTTCTTCTTGTAAAAAACTGAATTGACATTTAGGATAATCAAAAATTATAATACTTTCAGGTTATATGTGATTGAATACATAAAGCATAGATGTTACAATATAAGGTTATATATTTTTACAAACATGATTTGGAAGTAGATTGAACTGAAATTATACATCTCTACATCTCTTGGATACAGTTACATAGTTAATATGTGTATGTGAAAGTGTGAATATAGTAGAATATATAAATAAGCTATTTATTCTTCTTCATAATAGCTCATTAGTGCGTCAATAGATCGCTGGAATGATTTTAGCCTCTTGGGATTCCTTTTTACTTCTGATGCCTTCTTCTTAAGTTAAGTTGCAAGTTCATTAAATTCAGCTAATGCTCTACAATTATCATTTTCTTCAGTATTCCTGCTTTCCATTCCTAAATATTCTTCAGGAGCATTGGCTTCTGTCAAATCCTTATAAATCTGAACAAATTCATCATTTGACAGCTCATATTTTTTACATTTTATTTCTTTTTCCACATCTTCTACCGCCATATCAAAGTTAGCTCTCTTTGAAAGTTCTTTAATCTCTTCTTCTTCTTCTAATTTTAGCCTCTTTGGACTCAGTTGTACGTCATCCTCTCTTTGGCTTTAAACCCATTGGTATAGCATAGATTCAGTAACAGCAATCATACCTTCTGTGTAACTTTTTCTACATTGCAATACTGCATTCGGTACGTGTCTGGCATACCCCTCAATTTTATCTTGATTTTGAATAGTGAGTCTAACAGTGGATTCAGGAACTCCAGTTTCACGTGAAATCGCCTTTACTTTCATTCCAGTTTTCAACTTTTCAATAATTTTTAATTTGTTGTCCATAGTCAATCGTTTTTATTCTTTGTAACACCAGCTCCTTCCCTCACTGCAGATCTTTCTTTAGTTTTATGCTTCAAATATAGGGGAGTTTACTCTGTAGAACTAGACATATACTACGATTTCTGAGCTACATACTTTTTCTTTGTTAACTTATGAGAAGCTGTCTTCATAAAAACAGCTGCACATTGACTAGTGCAGTTTTGGAAGCATAGTTTCTAAATCAAAATTGCAGATTTGAAGTTTCACAGTTTTGATGTCAGCAATTTTGGAGGTGTTACTGTATGTAAATTTTAAAAATTGCTTCAATTGTTCATATTCTGTTCTTGCATTTATTATCTAAAAACTTCCCACAATTGCCTAATGAATAGCTCATGAAACTATAATACTATTTAAGAAAATTTAATCTCAAGAAACTTATAAAATTTGGTAGAAAAGCAATGTCACAGCTCTCAAGTGATTCTCTGTGGTATAGTAGTACTTTTCTCTTTAGGTCAGAAACTCCAGCAGCAACAAAACACATTTTAGACTAAAATTTTAATTTGAAATCATAAAACAAGGTCTTTTTGTATGCTCTTGTTCTACATTGTGAAGTCAGTCCTTCATGAATTGTGATTGAATGCTCAAAGCGTTGAAAAAGCTGAAATAAAACAGAATATTCATTAAAAAAAACTCAATTTACTATATTTATTATTCACTAATAATTACAATAGTAAGCAATTACAAACCTTACTATAACGTGAAATGATCAATTACAACGCTGACACTTTTAGGTGAGCTGCATTAAGCCCATTCAGCACCTCAAATTTTAAATTAATTTTGTTCTATTGTTGTGCTCAATAAAAAAGTGCTTCTCTCATGGATAATGTGAAAAAGTTCACACAGAATGAACAAATAAATACTTGTGCACAGTCAACAGTGCACAATTATGACTTGAGGGTGAAGTAAAAATTAATTAAAATGGAACGATGCATAAATTAATATTTTATTATTTTTGAGCAACCATTTGGGACTATGATACTTCCATAGGTGGTGCTGAAACACATAAAAAAATCAAACTTGGAAAATACAAAAAATTCAATAAAATAAGCAAACAAACCTCTATAAAAACACACATCCTATCCTCATTTGACAGCAGCAGAACTGACACATGCCCTCATTGCCTTACTTACACACCCATGCACAAGCACATACAATCATGCATTTACACATGGGGACCTCATATATACAGACGCACTACATACACACACAGAAATAGGTTAGTAGGTTGAAGCAATGTTCAGTTTGACTGCACTCGAGGCTTTATTTAGGTTAGGCTTATGGTTGGATATGATAAAAAAATTTAAAATACAAAGATCGCGTTCCTTATTTGTGGTAAACAAAGGGAAGAAATTATTTGTTCTGAAAGAATGATTGAATTACTGGCAATGATCTCTAATTGCTGAATGAAAAGGAGAGGAAAGTATGCAACCAGTTTTATGGGAAATTCTTAAATGTTTGCTGTCAAAACTATCAAAATAGGTCTGCATGCAGCAGTCACACTTATAAAAATAAACATATCCACTCCACAGACACTACTCCAGTCATTCTTTATTCCTAATGATCCAATTTAATTTTGAGCACTTTTCTCAAATTCTACCATGAAATTTAATGTATTAGGAAATTATGGATTAACAATATGTATCCAAATTTTGACGTTAAAATTTCTATAAAAAAAATACTTCCCTCTCTTGTCATCTTGAGTGCAACAAAGCAGACAATGTACGTAAAACCTTTTGGGTTATTTTTTAGGTTTTTGAACTCAGAACTGAAAAGAGTTGTCATATCTCTGGTCAGTATTTTTTTCTCCTTTAATTAACTCATAGTGTTTTATAGAAATAGATCTAAAATTTGTTCATTTTCTAGGGGGAAAGAACAACTGGAGGAGTGTCTGTGAAGTAGATGTTGTCATTTCAACAAGTGTGACTGCTGCAGGCAGACTTATGTTGATAATACTAAACTCTATTTATTTATAAGACATAGCCAAGATTCAGCAATTACCTATAGAACCAGTGTTATGGGACTCCACTTACTAGACCTTTTTTAATGAGGAGTTTATTTCCTAGGTACTAATACAAGGATAATAATGTTGGCCTCCCAACTTCTTTTTTAGCTATCCCATGCCTCCAACAATTTAGTTAGGTTAATAATTTGGTCAAAATTGAATTAACGCCTTTCACGGAATTTGAAAATTCTGTTCCAAAGAATTACTGAAGAAACACATTTAAAAATGTTTTACACGAAAGACATTCTGCTCGCTGATGCGTTATTTTTGAGATATAACAATAATTACATTCATATAGGAATAACATTACATGGTTGGTTGCTTATACGCCTCATTGTTGGCTGACGCCCACTTTTCTGGCAGGACACGCCCACTTCTTGGCGTAAAATAACAGCCTCGGTTTGGGTACGTTAAGGTAAGCTATTTTAGGTTGATTTATGCTATATTAGGCTAGTTTATTTACCTAACCTACCCTAACCTCACCCATTGTTTTGTTAATACCGTTCTTTCCATCACTTTTATATACGACGTTCATATAACTTCAAAGTTGAATAACTCAAAAATTACGCATCAGCAAGCAGAATGTCATTCACGTAAAACATTTTTAAATGTGTTCCTTTAGTGATTCTTTGGAACGGAATTTTTAATTTCTGTGAAAGGCTTAAATTCAATATTGACTAATAATTTATTCAAATCCATTTCAGAATCATAACAGGAAGCTTAGAATTGAATTACATGATGATGAGGTACAGCTAACAAATAAAACCCAGTCCACAGAACTAGGTTATGGGTACAACCTCTCAGAGCACTCTGAAACACAATTAATCTTAGCTATAATAATCCAATCAATCAACCATTTTTCCAGAGTATAGTAAAAACAAAATTTCAAAAAGCTTACCATAATTAGCCAGTGACAACTCACAACAAAACATTTTACCATAGGTATATTTAAAAACATTTTTATAACAATCTAACACTTCAATTGCATCAATTATTTAAAATTCCACCATTCTACAAACCAAGCACCATGAAGTGAAAAGCCAACGCTCAGTAGTGATTTAAACTTTTACAACAAAAGGACCTAATCCATAGCCTGCTCAATATGTAAAACACCGCACAAGTGATGGAACACATTAAATGAAAACCAGCGGCTATAAGGATGTGTAGGTGGTGTTTGTTTGCGTGCATCTGTGTAAGTGAGGTTCTCATGAGTAAATGCTTGATTGTATGTGCTTTTGCATGGGTGTGTAAACCAATAAGGGTATCTGTCAGTTCTACGGTTGAATGAGGATTAGAATGTAAGTTATTACGGATGTTTGTTTACTTTTTTCCAAATTTTTCAAGTTTGAATTTTGTATATTTTAGCACTGATGATGAAATTATAATATTCCAAAACATTTACATTTAAAAATAACAAACATATTCATTTTTACACTGGTTCTTTTTTTTATTTTACGCATGAGATTCCCTTAGAATCAACCTATTGAAAATATAAGACACACAGAGTTGACAAAAAAAACCATGTTCTTCAGTAAATTACTTCACTTGCAAACCAAAACATGAAGAGAAAATACGCCTTTAAAATTGTAGAATCATTATGAATTGAGATGTTATTCAGGTATTAAATAAGCAGATGCTTCTGCAGTGTGTGAACAAAAAAAACTCAAATTTACTGCATGAACAACCAATGCCAAAAATCAGCATAGAGTGTCATACATGAATCTACAGGTTTGGTAAATTAAGAATCTACATGTTCGGTGAAATGAAGAAAAAATTAATCACTTCAGAATAGAGATTTGACTTAAGAAAAACCATGCCGTTTTTTACAAAAAAACATGGCTAAAAAAACGTGGATTTTTTCATTTTATAAGTATTTTGTTTTAAAATAACTCCGCAAGGAAAAGATCCACATTACAATAATTGTTTCCATGTCGAAATAAAAAATAAAACAGCATACCCCTTAATTCATGACTTTCTATGGTTGTAGGACATTTTTCATTTTCTGTGGTTTCCTGTTTTGATATTTTTATTTATTTTACAATACATGTGTATCACCTTCAACTCTCCAAATGACGTGTTTTAATAATATATCTTAACTGGTTGTTATAGATTAGCATTATCTGCTAATTGGACTTAGTGTCTCAAATTTATTTTGTAAGAGATTTGGTAAAACTCTGAATCTGACTGAATTTTGGCAAGACTGTAAGTTGTTTACTATCTTGTTATTCTCAGTACCCAACACATGTTCCTGTTATGGTGGAGCATTTTTAATATTCAAAGTGACTCTGAGTGAAAGCCACAATGCCAGGCAGAAAGAAGACTCCAGCTGCAAAATTATTCAAAGATGTCCCCAGTGATAGGAAAGTGGCAAAAGTTAAATGCCTATTCTACTCGACAGGTGGATGCAAGGCAGGAAATTCATGAAATTGCAAAACAACTGCCAGATATGGACGCAACACAAATTGTGGCTGAGTTGGCAGATAACAGGACTGAAACAAACTTGTTTTCAAAGTCATTTATTTGGAGTACCAGACACAAGACTTTGCCATCTAGTTGGTGGCACAGGATCTGTTGTTTGACTCAGCTGAACAGTGTTGCCTAAAATACCCTGCAACCACTCCCCTACAGTACATCTGTAGAGCAATTCTTTAGCAGACATGCATTAGAACATTCTGCAAGTAGAAATCCTTTCACCACAGGCACAGACAGTACTGCCAAGTTGGTGTTTATTGAGCAAAACTTCCCACTGGGTAACATGGACGATGCCCATGAACTTGAACTTGAAATTGAGGGCCAACAGTGTCGGGGCCTTTGTAACGGCCTGCAATTCCCTCCTCACTACTCACACACACAAAAAAAAGAGTTCAGCACCTGCGTACCAGACTTGTCCACTAAACTACTCAGGATCCACCAATCCTTGTCACAAACT
>JACJUY010001595.1:64001-78257 GCA_014220935.1 Platorchestia sp. MABIK
AGGGGGGACAGAGTACAGCCCTGTCTCACTCCTCTAACACTCCTCACTTGCCCTGTTTCCAAATTTCCTAACCTGTAGATAGCGCTTGTGTTCTCATACAGACTTTGTACAATGTTTACTATTTTTCTGCTAATCCCAACTTTTCTAAATATTTCAAACAGCCTAACCCGATCCACTCTGTCATACGCCTTTTCAATATCCAGAAATGCTAAATATACTTTCTTATCATCCTTCCTCAGTCGCTCAATTATTTCACTCACCACACACAAACAGATTATCCTCCCCACGTCTATCTTGCCTAAAACCATTCTGTTCTTCTCCCAGGACTCCTAATTCCTCAACTAAATTTTTCATTCTCTCATTCAAAATATCGCAAAAAATCTTACATACAGTATCAGCCAGTGCGATTGGTCTGTAGTTTCTAAGTTCTTTCATACTCTTATGTCCACCCTTATGCAATAGGACTACATTACACTTGTTCCAGTCATTCGGTACTCTTTCACTCTTCCATATCTCCTCAAATAAACATTTCAACATACTGACTACATTCTCTCCTCCACATTTATAGAACTCCTATGGGATTTTATCAGGGCCACATGCCTTTCCATTTTTCACCTTCTTCAAAAAATTTACAATCTCTTCACAAGTGATTTCATCTTCCATTTGCAGCTCATGTTCATCAATCAGAAAGTTTATGGTTCATCATCTGTTACTTGTTGATTCATTCCACCAATGTCCTCCCAGTATTCTTCAACTGCTTTCGCCATTTGAATCCTATCACGCACACTGCAACCATTAACTATTAATTCGTCGACTTGAACTTCACTACCATGCCCTGACCTGCTGACCATGCACCTCCTGCGCCTGCCACTTATCCAGTCCACCACTACAATCATCGGAAGTTTAGTTGGTTTACCGTTTAGTTCCACGGAAGCTAAACATTTTTATTGTGCAGCTGGCCATTACCATAGTGTTGTGTCGATTTTGCTGGTTTCGTCATTTTTGTTTATTTATTTTCAACAAAAGAGCTAACTAATTTGTGCATCATTTAAATTAATAACACAGTTATTGAGGAATATATTTTGATTTATTACTTTGTTGCTTGAAAATTCAGAAAATGCATTTTAATCTTGGTACGACAAGAATGCATAGTTCTGCGCTGAATACTGTGAAATGAAAAAAACAATGAGTATCTTTGAGATTTATTTTGGCGAGCTAATTTCCGACCGTTTCAAAATTTGGACCGGGAGTCGAAACTGCTGGACATTGATTACTTGTTGAGTTGGGCACCCAGCCTGCAGGGGCATCGGGGCCTTGTTCACAGAAATTTTGACGCACTGCTAGATCATGGCCAAGAAGCCAGTGTCTTCAAGGAACTTGATAAGCAGTTTTGGAGGGAAGTCCTCTGATAATAGTGTGTTCAAAGAGAGAGTCCTTCCAGTCTTGCTGCACTCCAAGCTCAGTGATGGCGCGGGGCAGTCAGAGATGGGCAATCGACAAAAATATGCTTGAATGAAATCTTGCACTTGCAGGACGAGCAGGAGGCTGGAGGTGCACCAGAAAAAAGATGTTGGTGAGTGAGTCTACTGACTCCAAGTCTCCCACGTGAGAGGATTACTTGCCTTGGACGTGAGAGGAAGAGGTATGGAGCGACTCCCATAGTAGGTTTGATTTGTGTCAAAGCAGAGTGTGATGCAGACCACTGTGCTTGCCACTGCTTTTTATAGTAATTCTTGATGAGTTGCTTTATTTCTTTTGAAGAATAGCAGACCAGTGCGGTAGGTTGACTTAGTGCGTTCCGGGCCAGTTGGTCAACTCTTTCATTGCCAGGAATTCCAACATGAGAAGGAGCCCATTCTAGCGTGAATTTGTTAGGGAATTTGTGAAGTAAGGTAGTTATTCTGAAAGTTAGGAAGTATGACTTTGGATACAGGTTTTGAATTGCACTGATTGAGCTGAGAGAGTCTGTTAATATGAGAAATGGTCCAGGTTGCCTTGAGAAGAAGAATATTGCAATGAGGATAGCATAGAGTTCTGAGTTAGTACTGAGGAGTAGTCCGGTAGGTGAGCAAGAAGTGAGGTGCCACCTGCCCACGCTGCCGCCCCGCACCTGCCAGCGCCTCGGGAGCCATCACAGAATATGGGAGTGCAGGTTGGGTATTGAGATGGGAGTTCGACAAAAATCAGTTGCCACGCTGAGTTTGGCAACAAGGCATTCATGAACTGACGCAGAGTGTGCTTGACGTGGGGAGGAGGGATGCAGTGGAAGACATGTTTTTCAACAGGTGGGATACTTGATTTTTTGATGCTAGCATTTTGAAGCTCGTTGTGCGCTATTGCAGTTAATGGTAGAGGTCGGGGTTGGATGTTGTAAAAGTTGACAAGGTAGAAGGTAGTTAGGAGTTTGTATACTGGGTGGTCTTTTATTGTGAGAATTCTAGTCACAATGGGATAGCAGCATTTTACGTTATAAGGAAAGAGGCATTAAGTCAGTTTCTGGTTCCAGAGATGTTACTGGGATACATTTTAATGCACCCAGTAAAAGCCTAGCAGCGGCATATTGTATACGATCCAGAATTATTAGTGTTGATGGTGCTGCGGCATGAAAGAGGAAAGCGCCATAGTCTAACTTGCTGCGGATTAGCGATTTGTACAGGATTTTGAGTGTGTCATAGTCTGTTCCCAATTTTTGGGCAGAAAATATTCTTAGAAGTCTTATGTCTTTCATGGATTTATCTCTTAGAGACTTTATGTGCTTGCAGTAAGTGAGCCTACAGTCAAAGGTGATGCTTAAAAACTTGTAGTTTGGAACAAATTCCAGGGGGGGGTTCCTTGCATTGAAAGTGATGGAGGCTGTGATAACCTCCGGTGAGTAAAAATCATTGCTTTTGATTTGTTTGGAGCCAGAGAGAGACTCCACGTGTGAGCCCATTTTAAAACGTTATTTAGGGCGAGTTGTAGAGAATTGATGGCTGCAGGGATATCAGAGGAAGTTAACCACAGTGCACAGTCATCAGCATAGAGTGAGTTTTCTATGTTGGGTGGGAAAGTTTCAGAGATATCATTTATGAAGATATTAAAAAGAATTGGACTCAGAACAGATCCTTGTGGGACACCCTGTAGGGCTGGAAAGGGGTGAGAGAGTGTGTTTCCCACCTTTGTTTGGGGTTTCCTGTTTGATAGGAAGTCTCTAATAAAAGAGAACATGTTGCCACTTATTCCTATGTTCAGGAGCTTTTGCAAGAGCAGAAAGTGATTGACAGAGTCAAAAGCCTGTGTTATATCAATAAAAAGGGCAATTACACTATCGTTTTGAATGAGAGCACTGCGAATACTGGTTTCTAGGTGGAAAAGCGCATCAAGAGTGGAGGGCCCGGTTCTAAAACCGCTCAAGTGGGGATTTAATTTTTGGGTGCATTCGAGATACTTGTGGAGTTTTTTTGTAATAATACGTTCCAAGACTTTTCAGAGTACATTAGTTAGAGCAATTGGCCTATAGGAAGCTTCTCTGTTGGATGGTTTATTTGCCTTAGGAATAGGGATGATTTGTGAATATTTCCATTGGCGGGGGAAACCAGTATGCCATATGTAATTGTAGAAGGTTGTTAGATTCTCCTTTTGAGGATTAGGTAGATGGGTTATGAATGTTATTAGTATTTTATCTGGTCCTGGGGTGTTGGAGCTGATATTTTTGAGGGCCATGTTCAATTCTTGGTTGGTAATATCTTTGTTATACCATGGTTCAGAGCATCTTTCCATTTCTCTAAATGATTTTTGCGATGTATTTGGTTGTGATCCTCTACTTGTAAAACTCCTGGCCAGAGCATCTACAACTCTCTTCTCATCTGAAATAACCTCACCATTAGTGCTCGCCGTTGCCGTGTGTGCATAGGACCTGACTCCGTGCGGGGAGACCCGGGTTCGAGTCTCGGCACTGGTGGCGATTTTCTCTGTTGGGTATAGGAGAGAAATTCCAAGCACAATACCCCTCTCTACCCAGGTGTCTGAAATGGGTACCGGTCTTTGACCGGGGGAAAGCGTCATGGCGTCCTGGTGTTAGTTCTAAGGCATTTGAAAAATCAATGTAAAAGGTGATATGTATCATGCTTCAATTGGAAATAAAGCATCCGTAGATGCCGATGTTGTTTAATAAGAAGGCTAATAGCGTGTGGTGCATCCGGAGTTCTGAGTCTTCTGACTTTTTTCCAGATTGTGTGGGAATCTGTAGTTGAACTTAGAGAGGAAATGAAATTTTGCCAGCTTTGTTTCCTAGCTGCCTTGATTGTATTTCGAAAGATTGCTTGGTCGTTTTTATATCCTATCCACAATGGTAGGTTGCCTTGCTGGCGCTTGTATTTTGAGTTGGCTCTCCGTTTGGATTTCAGTGCTTCGGTGCACTGTGGGGTCCACCAACATTGGGTGAGGCGCTTTCTGTTTTCAGAATTTGATTGTGGAATAGACAGAGAGGCTGCAGAAATTATTCTGAATTCTACTAACCCACAGGCTTCTGTAGATGACAAAAAATGTGATGGGAGATTCACATTTGTGCTAAAGTCTTCCCAGTTGGGTCTGCTTAGACTCCACTTGTTATGTGGAGTAGTTGGAGTAATTTTTGAGTTCCCTAGCCTTTTTAAGATTGGGAAATGGTCACTGTGGCAGTGGTCTGGGAACACATCCCATGAGAGGGCAGGGGTTAGTTGACAAGAAGTGATTGTTAGGTCTATATTTGAGTAACCTCCTTTGCTGTTTTGAAACGTTGGGGAGCCAGTGTTGAGTACTGTTGGGGTGTTATCGTCTAACCATTTTGCTATTATATTACCTCTCTGATCTGAAAAGCAAGAACCCCAGGATTGGTGATGCGCATTTGTATCTGCACATATGATAAATGGAGAGGCTATTGTGATCAAAATTTTGTCCAGTCTGTTGCAAAGCATTTTGTTTTCCATGTTGAGAGGGATATACAGTGAACACATTGTTATTGTGGATGAGTGAAAATGGAATTGTGCCACGCTGACTTCTAAAGGTGTCTGAAAGTTTACTGGAGAGCAAGGTACTCTACAAAAGGAGTGTATAACTGTGCCTCCCCCAGCAGTAGGCTGACAGGGGTGGTTCAGATCGGCTGACAGGGGTGGTTCGGCTGAGAGCCAAAGCATTGGGATTTGGGACATTCGTTTCTTGTGTGCACATTATGTCAGAGAAAAGCTCATCTATTGTCAATTGTATGGATTCTTTGTTAGGTTGAAAACTGCGGATACTCCATTGAAGTACCTTGAAGTTCATTGTGAAAGAGAGGTGTAGCCCAGTTCAGAGAGTAATGTAGAGAGACCTGATTCAATGTTGAGGCATGTGGCTATTTTTATAAGGCTTGCTATTTTTGTGGACAGAGAAGGAGTTAAGAGAAGTTTAAGTATGGCTGGCAGTATAGTCAGCACCCAGTGGGGGACGCCTGCAAGTGTAGCGTTAGCTGCAATTGATACATTTTGTGTCTGCTGAGTGGCTGTTTGACAAGGTTGTTCATAATTTCCACGAAAAGGTGAAGTTGGTGTAGGGCATGGGCTAAGACTTGGCAGTGTGGGCAGAGAGGGATCCAATATTTCATTAACAGAAGTGATTCTGGTGTCAACTTGTGTTGAAGATCTTACAGAGTTACTCGGAATTTTTTGACCTTGTGTGATCCATTGAGAAAGGTCAGTGCTATTGTGAGTGCTGGAGGGTGACTGATTAGAAGGGCTAGTGTACTTTAATCTCTTTATGTTTTTTTCATGAGCTTGGTGAGCAAGTGTTGGTAATGGGGGAAGTTTTCAGTAGAGTGGACTGGAGGCGGAATATGTTTTGGATAGGCATCCTGAGGATCAGCAAGTTTGGCTTTCAGATGTTGTCTGGCAGTGTTGAACGATACATTGTTCTTTACAGAGTACTGGCAGATCTCCTTCTCTTGATCTCCTTCTTCCTTCTGGGGCAGTCTTTGGACAGTGCATCATGATTGCCTTTGCAGTTGATACAAAATGCTGCCTCGGTACAGGTGCGTCCACCGTGGCCTTTCTTGCCACACCGGCTACAGTATTGTGCGCTGTGGCACGAAGAGGAACTGTGGCCCCATCTGCAGCACTGGAAGCAGCGTACAGGGCTGGATACAAAATCATCAATGCGATACTCACTGTATCCTATTTTAATATGACTTGGTCGGGTAGCGCTGAAGAAAGTCAGGACATTTAGTGGGACGTGAGAGCGTGAGGGGTCTTGGAACAGTTTACTTACTGCTACTACACCGTTTTGTCTGAGAATTTCCAGTATTTTGGAGAGAAAATCATTTTCCAGTTCAGGGGCATAAATTTTGCCCTGTGTAGATTGCGAATTTAGTGCAATTGACACTTGAACTGGTATGGTGTTAATTGAGTCCAGGTGAAAGGAGTTGGTAGCAATGAGGGTTTGAACTTGTTCTATTGTGTTGCATTTGATGTATGAGCCACCAGATTTGATATGTTGAATGCTCTCTATTTTCCCACAGAGACTGTCTATGCATTTGGCTAACTTGAGTGGGTTGATCCGGGCAAAGGTTTTGGTTGATTCTAGGCATCGTATATACACCATTCTGGTGTTTGGCAAGTCTTTGAGAAGAGCTGGGTCTGCCAGATTTGCCTGTGCAGATTTTGGTTGTAAGGGGGGAGGGCTGGGAATTACATTTCCAGCTTGAGGAAGCTTCGAAGTTTGTGGCTGGGCATTGTAATATTGTGTGCGGTCACTCTCAGTGGCAATGTCAAAAGAAATATCTTGATCCGAGCCCTGTGTACTGATGATGCCTGAAAAGATAGAGCTTATTGATATATGGCTTTCCCTGCTTCCACGGTTGCTATTTTCCCCCATAGATTGGGCCTCTGTTGCAATGGCATGCTTCTTGATGGCTAGCTGAGAAGTGGGAGAGGGAATCCTTTTGCGCTTTGGAATGATGTCTCCTGGAGCTGAAGCTGGGAGGCGATTGCGCAGGTTCTTTCCTCTCGCTTTCCCGTTTCCAGGTTGAGTGGCTGCTTGAGAAGTTGCTTCTTTTTGCCATCTTTTGCCATACGAGAAGGCCACGTAGCCGCCTGGCTTGGTAGAATCTTTGCCCTTTCTACCTTCACTGGTTATTAAAAGTTTCAAAGAGATTGGTATAACGAAATATAGGAAAAATTAAAAAATTGGTTTACTTTCCACGCAGCACTGTCGCACACCTCACTCAATCATCAGCTGGAGCGGAAGTCCTGGATATTGAAGATGGATTACAAAAGAATCTATCCAAGGACATCTCATGATTTTAATCTTCTTAAACCATATGTATAGTAAAATCTACTTCATTTTTCAAACTCTGACTTTCTGTAGACGAAAGCATGGCTTCCTCAACTCTTCATACTGAAACCCTCAATGAAAACTTCAATAGTGTAAATAGCAAACTTCAAAAAGTTCCGATGTTGCTCGAAGCTAATGAAAATGTTTCAATTTGACAAGACAAAGTGCATTATATTATCTCATAAGCGAAATTCATCTCTCAAATACATCAAAATCAATGAAAATAAAGAAAAGAAAGAAGAACCGTTTATTTCCTATAACATTGCCACATGAGACACATGGCAGCATATTGGCTTTTAAAAATTTCTTAATATAAGATGTCTTAAAGACAAACGTTCCATACGAGAAGTACTAATAGACAAACTATCCGAGGTGTACAAAGAGATCGACCATACGAGGCGCACTAATAGATAAACTATACGAGGCGCACTAACAGACAAACCATCGTGGCGTGCTAATAAATTAACCCTATCAAGGTATAGTTAAATAAAAAATATCATCTCATGGACATTTTAAATTCCATAAGATGGCTGACAACTTGTAAATGATTCAAATACTACTAAAGAATTCTTCGAAATTCCTTAACTATCAGTTGAATCGAAGAAAGAAAAAGATAAAAAACGTTAGATCTAAGGAGATTGAAACACCATCGTAAATGACTATCAAGTATTGAGAAAAAGTTAGTCACAAAGTAATTGATAAAGAACATTGCGCAACACAGCACGCACATCTAAAAACGCGTAAACAAACTTACACGCAAAAAATGAAATTGATGGCTTGTTTAGTGTGGTGTTGTGGTGTTTGCCGCCGAAAGAGGGCGCTGTAACGGTGTGCGCACCGCCTCCGGGAGACGGCGATCTTGCTGCCGCTGCCGAGCGGCTGCGGGCGGCCGGCTGACGTGTGTCGTTGACAGTCGTGAAGTAAAGACGTAAACAACGAACCTGATTTTCGCGTTGCGCCTCGGCTCAGTATCGTGAGTCAGTGACTGAGCTGTTTAGTTTCTGCGGAGAAACAAGATTTAGTGAAGCAGGAAGCTGTGCAGTTGTCCTAGGTGAAAGCACCCGGCAACTGATAGGAGTGATCTTCTTGCTCCGGGAGGGGTGACGGTTTACCCTCTGAGCAGTCGTACCCGGTGGCCTGGCCGGCTCCGAGCAGCGAACGACTGTGTGGACGGTGAGTCCGAGTGCTGGTATAGGCGTGCTACCGTCGCACTCGCGACTTTATTTTCCGGCTAAAGATCACAAGCTATCTAGGCCTTCAGCGGTGGTAGCCATCTTTGTTGATAGCAAGATGGCGGCGGCTGGAAAGGAGGCCATGTAGGCTGAGGCGGCTGCGGCAGCCGAGGCTGTCAATCTGGGATCGCCAGTGCCGCCGGCAGGGAGCACGCCGGGAGTGCTCGTGGATGTTGGCCAACATCCCGACTCAGGCGGTGTGGTCCGTTCCTTGATCGGTTAGCTAGGCAGTTGCCTAAGTTGACCGGCAATGGAGCGATTGATACGTTGGAGTGGCTGGAGAATTTAGAGAGGCTTTGCCAGCTGAAGCGCGTGGCGCCAACCGACGTCATAGGGTTTTTGCTTGCCGGCAATGCCGCGCGGGTGTTTCTCTGCATGACTGTCGGTGATGCTGCTCAGTGGCAGGTAGTTAGGTCTACGCCAGCCGCGCAATTCGCGTTGCCTTTGCAGGAGGCTTATAGGCGGTACACCGAACGTCGGCTTGGAGCTGGCAAGTCGGTGGACGTATACCTGGAGGACTTGGCGCGTCTTGGGTGGGAGAGTGGGGTTGACCAAGGGAGATTTGATCTTTAGGCTCAAATCATACGAAGGTCTCACCAATACTCTGTACACTTGGGCAGTTGCGCGTGAGGACGCGCATACTGCGCCGTTAGACGCTGTGTGTCGAGAGTGCGGGATAGAATGGCCGCACAGAGGGCCGTGGCCGGGCGAGGCCAGGGGGCCAAGCTTGGGGCGGACCTTGCTGCTTCTGGGAAGCAGGGCAGTGGTGGCAAGGGTGCTTGCTACCGCTGTGGCGGTGCGCACCGCGTGCGTGAGGGTGTGCCCTCAGAAGCAAGGCACTGCGGCGCCTGCTGGCAGGGGGGCCGCGAAGGCTCCCGCCAAAAGGAAGTCCGCATGCTTTGCGTGCGGAGAGATTGGGCATTTTGCCTGTGACTGTCCCACGGTAGCTCCGTCAAGGATGGTAGCTGGGCCCACGGTTGGTGGGTCGGGTTTCTCTGCGGAGGACGCCAGTCGGGGCGACGCGTCCTCCTCAATGGAAACCGCGTAAGCCGAGCTTACCGGAGGTCTCCTCTCTCCGAGGGAGGTGACGGCGCCCCTTCGGAGAGAGGGACCTTGAGCGGCACAAGTGTATCGCTGAGGCGGGGCGATCTAGGATCGCTCGGAGCGACTGGTATTACGACTAGGAGTCGTTTGCCAGTCGTTCGTGCCATTTTGAATGGGCATTGTTCGTGGTGTCTGGTATACTCCGGGAGCGAACGGACGGTGGTTTGTCCGCGGGTGGTGGTGGGCCAACGCCTCCGACCGGGGCGGCTGTTGCTAACGGCGGACGGCAGAACTTCCTGTGAGGGGAAGCACTGTCGTGTGCATGTAGGGAGTGGTTGCGTGATTGCTCAAAACTACTGATTTCAAAAGCGTTTGATATTTTTTGCGCAATCTGGCAATTAATGCATCGTCCGAGTGCATGATTGCGCAAACAAACCGCAGTTGTCTCCTAAAATTCATAACGACTAGTTGTGCTGGTTGCTGTTGTGGACTTCTCAAGTATCAAAACTGTCTTCTTAAGCCAGTGAAGACGAACGAAAGTTTTTGTTGGAATTCAAAAAAGAAAAAGTTCATTACCAGCGCTATGGTACGTTACTAGCCCTGACTATTGCCACAGGAACAAGAAAAATGAACAGAACGGAAAATTATTTTGCAAGTCATTGAAAAATTTCCTGACGCTGATAAAAAGATATCAAAAGAATTAATTCGCTGAGATATAGCCACTACGATCGCGATACAACGAAGCTCGTTGTCTGTAATCATCTTGACACAATAATGCTTGATGTGAACTAAAGTGTTACGCAAAATGATTGTACAGTCTGTAGCATTTGTCAAATAATTTGCGCTATCATGTTGTGCAAATTATTTGTACGTTTAGGAGACCCTTTTCATACATACGTCGGCGCACATTGTGTACAATTTCGAATGTAGACGAGCATGCGAAGAAACTCGGAAAAAAAATTAAACTGTGAAAGGGCTGACTAATACAAATTGGAACGACAGATGGGAAAAAAGACGATAATAATTTCACATTTCGATTGCTTCAATTTTCCAATAAAACAAGAAATACGAATAAGCATTTTTAGTTGACCAGTTTTAGTTGAACTCCGCCGGGAACTCGGCGGAGTTAGTTCTAGAAAACTTCGTTCTTGAATCAATGTGTGTCTACTAGTGTCTCTTGTAACGAACATGCAAAACATTTTATTTGGAACATTATCCTTCTGCATCATCCCACTGTCTTTCTAGCCAAATTTCATGTTACGCAAGGTCTTTACGCAAGTAGTACAACAAAAGAACGAATTTTAGCCTACCAGATGAATATAATCGAATAAAATGAAATGAAGAAAAGTTTGTCAAGTAATGAATGATGGGCCAAAATATAACTCAACTGAACAGTATTGTATGAAGTTACTTTCTTGTCAAAGTTTCCATTCGAACAATTTATCGACTATTACAGGCTGAATGAGCAACAGCACGGAAAGAATTATTTAAAATTACCCTATAAAGGCAAATTTTTGAGTGAACTAGGACACTATAATGAAGAATAAACAGTGTCTCTCAAACTTGTGGTATTCCTCACTACCAACATGATCTAAGACAAATTCTGTAGCAAAATAATAACAACCGGTCACAGTACAGCAATTTTTTGGCTAATGAGTTTTCGAGTATACCTCTCTGACGTTACACTCGAGGTTATTTTACACTATTTAAAGATGATTGTGTGTTTTCTGATAATATTAATGGGAGCATCTTATAGAACGTGATGCTGATAGAAACTATCGAAATTCTGAATACGTCTACTGTACAGAATATTTATTTGCGGTTTAGCAAAATTACTTCTATATCTGATACGAACGACTTTCTGTGAGGATGATGATTGCAATGATTTGATCTTTGAGCAACAGATTTTATGGGAGGAACAAAAATATAAAAAAATCTTTGCTGACACTGTGAACTAGAATGAAGTTGACATTTTACTGCTAACATGGCACAGCTGTGAGGTCGAACCAATTTTTTGCACTCGTAGGAACAAGATTTATCTAGGAGCATGACTTAGGTCACCCAATTCGAATGAAAGATGAATGAATCGTGCATCTAAAGGCCTGGTCAAAAAATTCATGACGTCACAGAATTGATCCGATATTTCACCCTAATTGTGATAAATCGAAGGATAGAAATTAGGTAAGCTCCAATCTATCGTTCATTTCCCATGGAATCAAACAGATCAGTCTTGAAGTAATCTTTTGAGATTTGCAGTGATGGTTTTTCTGTCAAATGAGTGTACAACAAATCAGTATCCTAAAATTATTTCTGATACGATATAAAATGGAATCGTAGAACCCGGCGTCAGAATGGACCGACCATTCGCGTCATAAGAATAGGCAATTAAACTAAGGAAATATTGCTCTCACGCATTTTCTTACACTATCAATAGGAGTATAGTGTCTTCATTTTATCACTGGGGCATATGAGTTGTGAAAGGAAAAGCTTCGTCACATAATTTACCATCCCAAATTGAACTTATACTCGTACAGCAAGAGGTTGACAATAATCGTCAGTTACAATGAACGATTGGTACCGTTCAACAAACAAACTGAAAACGAGTGAAATTGGATACTATCGCTAAAATCTGCTTACGCAACAGCCCAGTTCTCATAGGCGCTGTAAAGCTTTGACAGAGAATTCATCATTTAATACGTTTTTAAATCCGAAAGTAAATTACAAATAAGCCCAAGTACGAGTATATTTTGATTCCCTACATTTCTTGATACATCACATTGGTAATTTTTAGTCACTCATAACACACGATATCACAAAATTTCTGATATTTCATTCACTCCTATTTGAAGCTGGCGCAGAAGTTATGACCAGTTGAATAAAAGTTATTGTAGCTATGAAAAACCAAAGCGCTGGTCGTGAGACTTTGAAGCCTTTGCTAAAACACAGTGTACATTTCCAAAATTTCCATACTAATTGAAATAGCTCCTTCACATCAAACAACATTCTTCGCATATGGAATGATGTGTTTAACAGAAAGCTGCTTGAGATATTTTTATCTGTTGATTAATTAGGAAACAAAAATGACAACGGTAATTTGCAGTGGGGTGTACCTAATTCTCCAAAATTCTAGAGTTTGAAAAATTTACCATTAAAGTACTGCTACTTGATCAGAGTTTCTTATAGCCTTACAAATTTATCCCTTTGTGAATGTCATTTAAAAAACGATCAGGAAGAAAAAAAAAGTGCATGAGATTATACAGTGTACTAAATAGTTTCTCAGAACAGGAATACAGCTGAAGTAAAGATGAAACAATGGGATGCATTCATCAAGTTTCAAGTCAAATTTTTTGATTCACGACAATCCTGGTTCATATTGCCACAGAGCAATTATGGTGTTGCATAACAATGACGTGGCACTACAAGCCGAAGACTTCAATCTTTGCATATTTTCGACTTCAAGTAGAACAACAAAACTCCGTTTTGGACAATCAATTTGAACATTTCAAGAGTCACAAAGGACGATCATTGAAAGTGTAAATTCCGATGGTGGAGTACGAGTTAAAAAAATTACTCATGTCCCATTCATTTTCCTTAAAGATCGAACGATCATGATGTAGATTATTACTCAAAAATAAAGGAGGGGACTGAGAAAGAGAGGGGACTATAAGAAAGAGGGAACTATATTTCGTGAAAGAACATCATTTATATCGTCTATCAATGGCTTAACCAATGGCTTTCAATCAATGGCTTTGATCTACTTACTGACATTTAGCGCTCAATTCAAGGAAGCCTCAATTAACATGGCGCGTAAAATCCTAGTTCCAGAACAGGAACTCACTGCAGACAGGCAATGAAAGAAACGCTTTAGGCATCTTAGAGAAACTATAAGACGCAGGGTAAGAAATATTGACGAGAGAAGGCAAACATCAGCAAATTGTCGATTTGGAGAAGACTGGAAAGGATTATAAAGTGGAAAATAGCCAACCTTACAGCTTGCCTCAGGCTCCTGCCCTGTTACAAGTGTGCAGCATTCAGCATTGGGCGACTTAACCTTTTTATGTGCTATCAAGACGATAACGGTTGTCACGTCATGACTATGTTGAATTCTAACATTCTCTGATGAGTGCTAGTCTTAAAGAAACAGCGAAGAATAATTTTTTTTACGGTTACCTGTAGAATCGCTTTTGTTGCTTATCAATGTCGCATTAATTTACTGCACTGGAAGACATACAAATTGAAAATTTGAAATGCTGGCCTACAAAAGTGTCAACTATTGCTAGTTTGAGCTGAGTGACCCATTGCAATGTTCGTTAAGAGTGTGGGTAGTTTCCATCTCTAAACATCTATGCTGCATCAATATCAAGTGAAGAAATACGCGGTTCTTCTCTAACTAACTTTACTTCTCGGCTTGGTAATGTGTGAAAATAGTTTAATCATACTGATTAGAAACCCTATGTTCATTACGCAGGTTTTTTCCATCAGAGTTTTCCTCGAGTTTGTAAATTTCCATGAATTACGAACAGTACGAAACATGACAATAATGGACTTTCCAACTTCCTCGTCCTTGTATACATTACAATAGATCGAATCTGAAACTATTCTGATCTGGTAGTTCAATCTGAAAAAATTCCCCCTTTATTCAAGTTGTTGTTGTTGT
>JACJUY010001595.1:79498-138222 GCA_014220935.1 Platorchestia sp. MABIK
TCTATTTTTCGCAGAAGCCATTTTTTATTTTTTTTAACTAAGTCTCCTCCTATGGAGGAAACTTACACTTGTAAAGGTTTTAATACTCAGTAGGCGTGCTGTCGATCGTCCACCGCTGCCGTGCTACAGATCAGGGATTGAGTCACACGTTATGTTGCGAAGGCCTTCCTCCTCCCTTTATTCAAGGAAATATTCAAAAGCTAGAGTTAAGAAATGTGTTCTATAGTAGACTTTGAATTACGCCATTCAACTGTCAATGTTCTTGTGGGTTTCAGCACTAATATTTTTTGCGGCTGAAGTGAATTTTTTGTTATTATAATCATTGTTATTGTAATGCTAGTAAATTTAAGACTCTCTAGCCGCAGCAAAGGTGATCTTAAGAAAGGGAAGAAAAGGGATCATTTGGTCTCTAGACTGCTAAAGACGAGGGATCTATGCACGAAGTGTATTCATCCGCGGAAGACTACGGATAGGAACAGCAAATTAGGAAGGTAGAGACAGAAAAACACAGAAGAAATAGCAAAGGAAGCATGAAAACGAGAAAAGTAAAAGAGGCACAAAAGATAGATGACCCGAAGCCTATTCAGAGCTGCATCAGGTAATCTAAACGTATCTCCCCTAAAGAAAACAGTCCTTTCAACATGGAAAGACAGGCTAAATCGGATGCTTATCCTCCCTCCTGAGGTGAATTCCTTTTTTAATTCCAAAACTTCATAATCCTAGCAGAGTTTGCTTGTATGAAATGAGCACGAAGTACAATTAACAGACAGAAAAACGATCTCACTCTTGAAACATGTGTTATAATTTTTTCTTTAAATTTTTAGACTGTCAGCTCTGTTCACATGATAATTCATTTCAGGTTCATATGCAAACTTACTTATTTTAGGCTTGTGTAAAAAATTACCGGACGTTCACTTCATTTACGTCGTTTTAGCTTTCAAGCCTACACACTTAGTTACTTCATAGTTCGTCATTCAGTTTTCACCCATTAGATGGCATTCAAATTTATCCAAAGAGCTACGCCCGCAATGAAATGAATAACATCTAATGGAAGAATGTTAATGAAAACAAATATGAATGAGTTTTTTGCGGAATTTCTTTCTGATGTAACATGAAATAACTGTCGGGGCAACGGACAGGGTTGGACTTTTGGAACGCAGCGACAGCGATCTGCACTCACACATACTGTAGTATTGGAGGCAGGCCAAAAAATTGATCGCTTGAAATCACTGTGCATTAAATTATTATTCTTTACGATTAAAGAGCTAAAAAAAGTCTCTTGACGCTACTCGACTCTACATAATTAGCAAAAGTTCGAACATCCGGCAATGATTGTTTAAATTTTTACCAGTATCCAGCTAATCATTGCAGATGTGATGCTGTCTTTGTACAGGCGACTTCAACATTACTTTTCTACTGAACAATAATTGTCACATACGCAAATAGCCGTCTTTCACGTTGGATGATGTACGCTGCAGCAGGAAACATCCATTACAAATTTCAAATATTTTAGAGGTAAAAATGTAATTATCCATTATATGCGGCTGAATTTGAGGCTTATATTCCATTTGTCAGAAATATTTAGATTGAGATAAATTTTTAAAAATTTTTTGAAGGTTATTGCTAAATTAACCCTCGATCTTGATTGAACTGCATGCGATATAGATGTGGTTTTTGATTTTTAGAATTTTCAAGGCATTACTCAATGGCGAAGCGACAACTGTCACCAGCTGTTGTCTAGTGGTAATTATGACTGTCTGCACGCTGAAAAATGCACGTGTTCATCAGTAAGTCTGGCGCCATCGTGAGAAAAGCTTGATAAATTAGGCAGAGATTTATATGTGAATAACCCGTGTGAGATCAGTGAAAAGTTGCGATAATTGAACTTTACGGTGCTTGGTTCGATCTCACATTCGTGCAATACTCGTTTATTGTCGCTGCATGGAAGTTCTTCCGACAATGTAAAAAATGAGACGTTTTTTGATTATCGAGCTGTAAAGTGAACTTCGCTTCGTTAATTGCCTACGAGGATTACTTAACATGTTAATTTTAAGTGTCACTTCATTTTTCAAGTTGAAAGAAAATGATCCTTATATGTCGGTGAATAGATCAAACGTTTAAAATTTTATCTCATGAGGATTTAGCATATTGAGACATATTAAACCGTATGATTTACGTAGTTTCGGATGTCGTGCAACTTACAGAGATTCAAAGAGTACAATCCACATTTTGAGGGTGTACATCACATTTCTGACTGCAGCTGTCCCTTATGTCTGAAAGAGCCAGCAAGTATTAAAGAAGAGAAACTGACTGCGTTACATTTCTAATTGACAAATTATCAAGACTTAATGAGAACGTCGATCTTAACAAAAATTACAACGGACCTCAAATGTGGCTTCACGAGGAAACGAAAAAGTGATGGAGGAAAAAATTACAGGAGAAAGACTGACACTTGCCAGGAGTCAATGTATTAGTTGTTCCGACTTCTGTTGAAAGAATGCAAACTCAATGAATGAAGGCATGGGCATCTCTAAGCCACATAACAGACATTTTTAGTTTAAAACTACAATGTTTAATGACTGAGATTAAAAGTACATCCAGATTTCTGTTCATTTATGAAAAAGCGTCAATATTTGATGAAAAATTGTATTACTGGAAGTGTTTAATCTTTGCTACTTTTCAAAGAGTAATTTACATGCAATAAAGAGGGGTTAAAAAATTAATCAGAGGCTAAAAAGATCAAAAAACGATTTGCAAATACTGGATGATTCAATTGAACAGTACGTAAACTGGAAGGTCATAGATAATTTTGATTGAACACGGGTTGACTTACTGCATCCGCTCACTGCAGGAGTGGTGCAACATCAGAAGGAGCATTCGAAATAGACAAAACTCATAAACTAAAGCCAATTGTTTGAGTGTTGACTAGCAGACTACACTGAATGCTGACTTTTGCACTAAGAACGAATTAAAGAAAATAAAGAAAATATTTACCTACATTAATCGTGATACTCTATAACCTCCTAAAACACAGGTAGCTAAGAACATGACATAAGGAAAGTTACTTACTGAAGTACATATATTGATGGAGAGATTCTTTGCAGCATACCGCCTTTGTTCAATTTCCCTTTTTTTCTCAGAGAAATACTGAGTATTTAAGTACTAGAGAAATGAAATAAGACATCAGAGATCTCAAACTCGAAGGCTGCAAAACACACGAGATCATTCTTTCTTACGAGAATCGAGACTCGATCCGGAGCATTTTAAAGCGTTGTAATCTTAATGATATTGAAAGTTCAGTGATGATGCAGCACAGCTATTTTGATACGCTTTCCCAGATGCTAAACATTCTAAACTAGATCCTAGTGTTTCTAACGTTGAATTACATAATAGAACCTAGTGAATATATCCATCCACAAGTCAATTGTATTGACTAGCTCAGATTCTGACGTAAATACTCCAACCTAGCATGACTATAAATATGTTTTAACTAATGTATGTAGTGAAACATTTGAAAATGAAAACTTCCTCGAAAAGAAAACACAGACTTTGTAATATTTTTCATTCTCTTTATGGCAAATGAGAGAGTATCATCAAAGGTTTCAAAGAGAGGACACCGGTTTATGAAATGAGTCTGTCTCTCATGGCAGAACTTATTACGGCACGTAAAACAATTTTACGATGCTGAAAATGCTAGTTATTACTCTTATTTACATCCTAATATAACAGCCGTTAAACAGGGGTTTTGTCGACAACTCTACGAATTTCATGGCTCATTATGTTTTTTCGCGTTTCAGACTATGAGTAGCGTGAGGTCAAAGGCTTGAAAGTAATAAAGTTCTAACTAACTCTGTAGCTCTAAAACATAACAAGCCTTAAGATGTGGAATATTAACCTTAAGAAGTGGAATGAATATGAATTAAGGAAACAGCACAGCTTGATCAGTCCATAAAAAAACTGGAACACATGCGTGCTTCCCCATTTTGGAAAGCAAAATGAAAAAAATTGCTAAGCAGACCCTCACAATCAGCCGCTTCTCATGGAGACTGCTAAGAAAACCCACATTGCCCTCTCCAAGATGACTCATTTATTATTTGGGCATTCGAATCTGTTCTTTGACTCAATTTCAAATTTTAAGTTTTTAGCAATGAGAAAGAGTGTTCTTACTGTCAATGATATATTTACATGCACTTTGTAAGCTGATGTTAGAGTTACGCAAGATGTGAGCACTCAAGGTATGAGCGAAATTTTTGAAAATTACGCTTAAGCAAATAAATTTTCTATCTTCTAATAGTCGAGATACTTAAGTACGTCTCCTTTCTGGAACCCTGTATGACTTTTTTCATTGTGAATATGTGCTAAACATGCAACAGTATTCGGGACATCAGAATATTAAAACACGTCTGGACAACCGAATACCTAATGTATGATAGCAAGAATTTTAAAAGTAGTAGTTCGAAAACACATGTTAATAAAATCTAGCGATACGAATGTCTCATGAAAAAAAATCTAGATCTATAAATTACAAGAATATTCAGTCCATGCGAAACAAATTTGATTCTTTTCAAATACTTCAAGTAACTCCTCCAGAGATAGTAGCAAGAATTTTTAAGTGTCTTCTATTCTTAATGTGTTTTAGGCAACAATTAAATGTTGGTGAACAAGAATATACTTGGTGTGCAAACTAGCTATCGTTAATCTTTAGTTCCTATAAATAGACATAAAGGTGATGCTTGAAGACAACGTAAGCACTTAACAGTACCTAATGAGAAAAGAGGTACAGCCCTCATGTAACACTTATTTCAATCGGAAGTAGGAAGCGAATAATTTGACTCCAACTTGCAACTGGAAGTCATCAAATGTTCATAGCAGTGTTTTTCGACATGAATTCAAGTATTTAGATTAAAAAAATATTTTCATGAATAGCAGCCATTCTTTTAGCTATCTGTCAATCATTAGCTGTCGAAATACTTAAATAACAAGAAATTAAGTCGTCCTAATATTTTGGTTGACTGAGGAAATCGAGAACTTACGCTGAAACTCAAGAGGAACAAATTCATCGAAAACAGTGACAATTATTATACCAGCCAAAAGTTTGATCCTATCAACTGCCAGGTAAGAATTGAGTTCATGCAATGCGGGCAAATATAATAGCTTTGAACACAGTTAAAGAAGAAAAGTGAAAAAACACACGAGTTTCAATGATTGTACTATATTTTCACGATCTCTTATTTAGTGATAATATTTACTGCTGAAAATGCGAAGCTTTCAAAGTCCCAATTACCCCCGGATGATGCTAAGCAACACCGATGCAAAAGCCAGAAGAGAGAGAGAGGGAGCAGAGGCCGCTGACTGAGTGACGATCGGTGCGGGCGCGGCACCTCCGATTTCGGCCACTATGCGCACGGGAGAGCCGCTGCCGCCTCCGATCTTGAGAGGCAGCACAGTCACCAGGAAGTCCTTAGCTGGAAGCTGAAAGAAACACCGCTAGTAAGAGAGGTAAACGTTCAATCGCGAGTTCAATTAAACTCTCACAAACGAATACCCACAATGAATATTAAGGCACGTAAAACGCTAGATTTCGTCGTGCTAGCTGGGATCCACATCCGGCATTAAACCGTGAATCTAGCGAAGTAACAAAAATTCAGTAGCGAAAGAATCGATTGGGAAAATTTGGGACATTTTTTAAGAATTTGAATGCTACATTTGAAAACAATTTATTCCGTAACCCCATCAACTGCACACATTCCAGGTGTTATATAAGAGTTATAAAATTGACCAATTGACAGTAATTCATCGGCAGTGCGTTCAAATCTATCATTTCTGATAAGAACCGTTTTTGCTGCACTCTATACCATTCTATGAATGAAACTTGTTAATGCAAAAATATTTTGCTATGCTCAGCAACATACTGCAATAATATTAACAGGCACTGAGAGCGAGTGTCCTCTCTCCCTTGTGAACGTATACAGAAGGGCAATTGAAGCAGGGAATAACGTACAGGTATTTTAAGAACTAATGGGCTCTTACGAACTCTTAGGTTTATTTTGTACTAGTGGCTTTCAACGATAAATTGATTTTTTTCTATTCTAACTAACAAAAGTTATCAGGACAGACGATAGTACATAGTACTTTTGACATGTAGCACCTTTCATTGCGGCGTTCAATTCAATGGCAAATAACTTCACCTCTCTTTAGCTAACGTAGTCTGAATAACGGGGCAATGGAAGGCTAAGAGCTTAAATGCATGGTTTACGGAATAAATTTTATCATTCCGAAATATTAGATAATGTGCAAGATGTCAAAACCAGACGCCGATTGGCAAGATAACATAGAAAATATCGAGAAATGACGCCTATGTACAAGACAATGGAGACGAAGACGTATAAAGTGTCATCTGAAGGAGCGTTACTCTGATTCTATGGATTCACTTCTGTTAAGAAAAGTGTCAATAAAAAAATATGGACGATGCACTTCAAATCTACTTCATGATTTTTAAAAGCCTAATAATGAAACAATTGAATTAATGTTGCATACTTATATTTTACTACCAGGACCCGTGGAAATTCACGGAGAATGTCATCAATAAGCTTTGTGGCCCCATGAAAAAATTCGGTCAACATCACTTAACAAACTTTAAAATAACATATTCTAACCTAACCTATCTTAACCTAACATATTCTAACCTATCTTGTCCTAATCTATGCTAACCTAATCTATCCTAACCAGACATATATTAACCTATCCCATACCAACCTAACCTAACCTATCCTATCCTAACCGAACTTTAACCAATGTCATCAATTAGCTAGGTGAACCTGTGAAAAAATTTGGTCAACATTACTTAACAAGTTTCAAAATAACATATTCTAATCTAACCCATCTTAACTCAACATATTCTAAGGTATCTTTTCCTAATCTATGCTAACCAAATCTATCCTAATCTAACACATCTTAACCCATCCTAATCTAACATACCCTAACCTAACCTATCCTTTCCTAACCTAACTTTAACCAATGTCATCGTTAGGCTAGGTGGACCCGTGAAAAAATTCGGTCAACATTACCTTACAAATTCTAACATAACATATTCTAATCTAACCCAGACTAATATAACATATAATAACCTATCCTATCGTAACAAATTCAAAAATTAAAAATTTTATATCAAAATTCAATAAATTAAACAATTTTCATCTCCCCTTTTCCTCTCTCCCTTCCTTCTCACCCTCACTCACTCTCCCTCTATCTCTCTCCCTCTCTCTCCCTCTAATGTAACGCAACCCGACACGAGCTAACCTGTATCATAGATAATGCAATGATTAAGGTGTGGCGAACATAGTCGTAAGCGTTTTAATATATAGATTGGTAGGCGGGATACATAACTAGGAATCGTATTCTATGCTCTTGAAATCAATTATATAATAATTTTGCTCGTTCCCTCTTTAGTTACATAGTTAGTCCCTCCGTTATGCTTTCACTAATTAGAGTTTGCCGTATCATGGCTACCGAATTTCTCAATGTAACATTAAAAGATGGCTTTTTAGGTTAGGTTAGGATAGGTTAGGTTAGTATAGGATAGGTTAGTATAGGTTAGGTTAGGATAGGTTAGGTTAGAATAGGTTAGGTTAGAATAGGTTATGTTAGGATAGGTTAGGTTAGGATAGGTAATGTTGACGGAATGTTTTCACGGGTGCACCTAGCTTATCGAGCTCGTATAAAATATTTCCTCATATAATTATTTATTTTTTTCGACTAAGTGTTGATATCACTGCTTCCTTTTCATATACTCTGTATTTACTTAATTATGGCAATACTAATTACCTCAGACACACTTGTACAATGTGCGAAACAAATGCTGTCTGTAAATTAGTTAGAATAGTTCGTTAGATTATTTGAGTTTTGAGATCAAGCTGTAATAAAATTGCATGTGTCATTCAATTTAAACAAACCAGAAAATTCTCTCCGAAGATTTCCCTTAAAATTGAACTTATACACTTCACTACAGTGCAGTTCATCATTATTCGTCATTGAAAGTTCTCATAACTCAATGTTTTAAATCAAGGTTCAACATCAAACTTTGACGTTTGGGATGTAGCTTGTTGATCAACATTGAAACTGCAATGGATGTTAGAAAGAGAAACTACAATGGCCTCCCCCCCCAAAGCATAGAAATTTTTTATTAATTTGCAAAGTAGCTTTGGAAAAAAACAACCGAAGTCAATTTCAACCTACTCACTTTGTTTCTACAAAAGAAGGAAATAGACGCCACTCCTGCCTTCGTAACTACAAATGCTACTCCACATCACCAAAATGTGTGTTTCACTGTTTCTTAACCGTGTGCCTAGGGTGGTGTCTAAACACATCACTGGGGTTGATGAACAATCTTGGAATAGCCTCTGATCAGCCAGAGCAGGATTTTATCACTGAACTTCACCTCGGCCGCCGCTCCGATGTCGAATCCATATCTTTACTGTGATTCAGTTTCAGTTCACTTTCTTTTCATGAAATTTGAAAAACAGGAGCTTCATGGGCACACATAGGGCTGAAATTATCAGATCTTTCTGCACCGATGTTGAACCGTCATCATAAGCATGTTATGATAAGAGCTGTATGGGTTTTTCGTCAAGCCGATGGCTGATGTTCTAGGATCTTATTTCACTTCTAACTTTGATATTATCAGTAATCACAGAATTTTCCCTAGAGGTCTAGATATTGTTTTGTACATTTTTTTGTTTTGCCATTCTACCATACAGAAAAGATCATCACGAATATCAAAATCAAACGTTTTCACATTCGTCATCTAAAGGTCTTAGGACAAATGTATCTTTGGCATTCCCTGCCGTAGCACATATTTTTAGGTAAGACTCGAAAATTAGTTTAAGGCTCCCTAACCACAACAAAGATGTTCAAAGAGAGGAAGAAGAGAGGCCCCATTTAGTATAGACTTAAGGGAAGGAGAAAACTATGCACAAAGTGTTTTCATCTCCAAGATTCCTCTCGTATAGAAACAGCAAGTTAGGAAATCAGTTTATAAAATAAGATAAAAATTGAAGAAGCAAGTTGTAGGGGCTGAAAAATAGGAGAGCAGTGAGCCGAAAAGATGCCCCGTTAGCCCGCTACAAAATAAAAGATCTATTCTATTACATAAAAAAGACCTACCTAACCTTCAGCTCGGGACCTCAGATTTCCTCCTCAGGAGCGCCAATTCACATAGAGAACAAGTATGTACATATTCTTCCCCTGAGAGGCCTGTAGTAACGCAATGCAGGGTCGGGCTATTTCTTGCATTGAAAGTTCCGTACTACACCTCATCGCACGCTGTTGGTGCAATAATTTTTATACGTTTTCAGTTATTTAAAGTCATGGATACTTCTTGTAAAGTACATCTTCGTCGTATGCCCCCACTTCCATTAAATTTTCGACTTGTCTAATTTCCATCTAAAAAAGTAAATGCCATTCCCTGATTTTAGATAACTGAAAACGCAGAAAATTAGGTTACACTAATATCTTGGCACGAGGTGTAAACATTCTGGCCTAAAGAGGGTGAGTTATGCAATTTCATAGTTGATATCAAGGCACTGAAGAACAGAGCAAATAAAATTCCTGATCTCTAAGCTCAGAGAGTTCACTGAAATTAGTTATTTTGAGAAACAATAGTTATTAGTTATACAGAGTTATGACTAACTCCATTATATTTTCATTTGAGGGAACGCTAGCAAAATGTATGAGTAAAATGAAATTTATAGTTTTTTAGATAAAATCCAATAATATTTTGTGGTTACAGTAGAAGTAGATTTATATCAACCCTACCGAAACCTGTTGAACTACCACTACTAAAACTTGACTGAATATGCGGCTGTTACCGTATGACCTCGCCAACTCTCGACGAAATTGTCTCGATGGGACTGCTGTTCCCATTCTGATTTGATTATTTCTTATTTTGATGACGGCGAAACTTGGTAATTAAAGTCGCAAAAACTTCTGAAGATTAAATGTGGAAAAGATTGTATTCTAAACGTCTGCATGTTTTGAGACTTCCAACGCTAGAATCATTCAAAGAATAACATCAAAAATTTCAAATAATTTCTTCACGAATAAATGCATCCACAGTGAAATTTTAATTTTAGATCTACTGGGGGCTGAATAACTGATTGAGCAGTTTTTAGGAGATATTAAAAAATGAATGGCCATAAATAGAAGAAGAAATATTTTCAAAGAGATTAATCCTCAAGTAATGAAAATAATTTCATGAAGACTTTATTAGCGACAACGCACAATTGGAGTCGATGGGTCAAGTTTCGTACTATTTCAAAGCTGCTCAGAAAGTCAGGTCAAATTTCTCCACCATAGAATAAAAAAGATTGTCGAAGAAGTAGAATTGGAAGACATGGAGTTCCAACAGGGTTGAGGTACAGCTCACACAGCCCAAAATTCATTCATGTTTTGAGAAGTTTCCCGAGCGTCTGGCTTCTGTGGGGGATGATTTACAGCGGCCCACTCGATTACCTGATTGCACTCTTTGTGAATTATTTCTTAGGGGAATACTGAAAACTAAGAAAGTTTAACATGGCCCTCACATCCTATACCACAGCTCAGGTAGCAGATTACTACAGAAGTTATCGCCATGCTCTGCAATATCAGTAACGTGTGAACGTGCCGTACGAAACTTAAAAGATCGACTTCGATGTGTTGATGATAATAACCGCCATCTTTATGAATGGTATGAATGTTATTTATGTTATGTATGTTATGTATGTTATATATGTTATGTATGTTATGTTTATTTTGTTATGTATGTTATGTTTGTTTTGTTATGTATGTTATGTTTATTTTGTTATGTATGTTATGTTTATTTTGTTATGTATGTTAAAAGTGGAATGTGCCACTACACTTAAGTACAATAACCTTTTTTCCTTTGTCTCATTGCTTTTTATGTTTTATTATTTACTAAGATCGCTCAATCAGATCTGCCGCATCGTATTAACTTACGTCTGTGTCATACGTCTGTGTCATGTATTTGGCTATAAAAATAATTTCATTTGAATTGTTATCGGTTAAAAATATGAAAATCCTGCACTCATCAACTTGGTCGCTATTTCTACCATCTGAACAGTAACAATTTGCCAAACGGATTAGTGAGAAATGTCATAATTTCACAGCAGTAAAAATGCCTAACCAATGATAAATAATTGAGGAACTTCAACATAGAAACAGATAAGGCAATACTTAAGGGTAGAATTTTGTTGAAAGCAGTTTATACGAAGTTCCCTTAAGCAAAGTAAAGATTGTTACGGCTTGTCAATTGCTAAAATGTCTAATTATGTAGGACTAATTGTTAAAATATTTTTCTGTTTGAAGTTCTGTAGTATCAACTATGAAAATCTAGGCTCGACTATACTTCGTAAACTAGTTTTGGTGTAAATTTAGACATAATTTAATTTACCAGTTGGCATACGTCGTGAGTTCACCTTGAACCCTCATCGTGCTCTTTGCGCATCGCATAGAGGGGCCCTGTGTACAGAACGCTTTACGTGCGGCAGGCAGCAGGAGATCATGGGAGACATTTGCAGTCCACACACTAATGGATTGCTTAGCTCTTTTTCGGCAATTTCAGGCTAGATTAGATTACATTGAAGGATCAGACAGCCATTGGGATATTTTTTAATTTTAAATGCTAATGTAAGAACGAGAAATATCGTAAAAACTTTTACTTGTGAAGAGGTTCATTCTTTCGTTTCACAGATAATCTTCCTCCCACGATGCAGGCATCCTTGATACATAAATACAGTAGTGACTATGTGTATCTGAGTATGTGGGCATGAATTCCCTTACCCTACGTTTTAGGATCACCGAAAATCAAGGATCTCTTACTGGAAATATAAAAGCAACTCCTTCAAATTCAGCCGTACGTGATCTTCTTGATTTGAGTAATACCAGGATTAATAACAGTGATTTCAAGGCCTTGGGTAGGGCAAAGTTTTCTAACAATATAAAGATTTTGGAGTCTCTTTTCATTCTAAGGACAAAACCAGTTTCAAACATCAACTATATTCATTTTGAGTTGTCCATGGCCAATAGATGGTAAAATTTATTTATTTTTAAGTTATATGTATATTATTGAGCGTTTTTGGGTCTTATTCTAGTTTATTCGATTGTTCAACAGATGGTTTCTTTTCTATATTTTTTTTGATGATTATGAGCGAACGCTCAAAACGTCCCTTTCATAAGTAAATGTCTAATTTTTTGTATCTCTCGTTTTTTCATCTGTATTTAAAATTAATGGTACATACTAGTTCACTGGGGTTTATTGTGATTAATTGAAACATTAGATTCGTACTCAGATCAATGTGGAGAATTTACATGCACACTGAAATTAGGAATCACTTTCAACGAATCTCACCTAGGCAATAGGTTCCGTAGCAGTTCGTCGAATACTGTATGTTAGTTTTTTATATTTTTTCTATTACCAATATATACAGATATCTAGTATTTGGCTTTAATAAATAAATAATTTTTCCAGATTTTTCTATTTTTGCACAGCTTGTTGTGAACGAAGAAGTTCGCAACGCTATCAAACAAATGTTTTTACAAAATTTCTTCTCTACCGTCTTCACAATCTTCACGCACGAAAACTCTTTGAATTACAAAAATTAAAAAGCAGTCATATTTTCTTGAATGAAAAAAAAACAGTTTTATGCTATTGATTTCATTTCAAGCATTTCAAAGACTGTCTGTTGTCATCCGTTGAGTATACATATTTTGAGGGAAATTTGATCATAACCTTATTAATTACCTTGTCAGTGTTGGCGACATTTTCTAGCCCGTAAATATTGTGCCCGAGCAGCTTGACGTGACTCTCGAACTTGACGCTGTTGCCCACGTCCAGCGACAGCGTGTCGATGCCCACACCAATGATGCCTTGCGAGTGCCCGTGCTCGTGGCCGTGTCCGGCCAGCCAGCGCGCCAGCTCCAGACTCAGACCTGCCCAAGAACAACGATAGAGGCTGAGTTGAAATTTTTGATTTAAGTATGTCGGCTTCCACGAGTTTAAATTCCTCATTTCAATTAAAGAACTAAAAGTAGAAAATAGTCTTCGGTATATAAAAATGTGGGCAACAGTGATTTTTCTCCATCGAAGACAGTATTCTGCTCCCGTTTCTTCAGTTGAAAGAAGGATTGCGGCTCACCGAGGTCGAGTTACTTCCATCAGAATGTTTCTTTTATCAAATTTCAAATATCATTTGAATTATTTACATTAAAAGGATTCTTTGATGACTGACATTAAGTTAGAGACGCTAAATACAGCTGAAAAGTCGTAGCTTCCAGCCGAATCTCTTTCGTCCACATCTACGGAGAAACAGTTGATTATATGAGTGATAAACTACATCAAGTGAATTCTTCGCCTACTCCGCTCAATTCCCTGTAAAATACTCGATGAAAATATAAATTGTTTGACAACTTTAAACTACTCATTTGATTTATCATTTTCGTGAGTTATGAAGAGATGTCACAGGGAAAATCGTATGCTTGATTGTGAAATTGTGATCATCGTTGCCGTCAATAGCTTTATAAACGTAAAATGGAATTTCGACATTATTTAATTCTGAACGCTCTTTAAATCGAAACAAACTGATAATTTCTTTCAAAAGACGTCTTCAAATCTTCAAACATGCTGTTATAGCATCGCATTTATCAAGCTTTTAGTGCCTCAGCCAAAAATTAAGCTTAACTTCGATGCTAATGATGATTGATTGATCAATGAATTTATTAAAATCTAAGCCTTAATGTAAGGAAGACTGAAACGCTTCTTTACAAATTCAGTTGACGACCGAGCCTGACGGTGGTCAAATTGTTACAAGTCTGAGCTAATTACAGATAAAACAGCAGTTGAGGTCCGACCTCAGTGAAAGCACAATCAGTTCGTTAATGACGAGATTTGCCTAACAAAGTCGCCTTAATGAACTGCGCTCATACACGCACTCTGCTAGAGGGCAAGGAGGCGATCAATGAAGAGCAAGTGTGTGAAGACACCAAACCGAGTTCTGTACGATGTAAACCGTATTTGTACTCCACCCACTCTTTCACAAACCCGTACTATAGATCCCATCGAAAATCGTTCATCGCTATCGTTTATTCTAGTTAATGCAAATAATTTAAAAACAAATTTCAAAGATAGAAACAAGCCCTCTTAATTCCTTGAAGGATCTTTCTTCCTATATTTTCCCCCAAACTGTTTATACTGAATTAAACATCCATTCTTTTAATAAGAAATTTGTAATGAATTTGTCAAAAAAATTATCTTGTTCACCTTTATAATGTATATGTATCGTAATACGGTAAAATATAACACAGGTTTTACGTTTACGAGTAACTGCAAGTACATATTTCAGTGTACTTAGTCATCCTTTAGTAAATTTTGCAAAGCGAAGTCGTGTAGCTCGATCTTTCTGTAACGCCGGCACTGATAGCATTGAAAATGGTCGCTAAGACCTTGACCGTTTCTACTCATTTTTATTTCTCAGTTGCCGAACGATTTTGACGGTAGAAATTATTTCCAGTACGGTCTCGTAGCCCAAGCCTGTCAGAGCGAAGAAATCCTGAGTGGAAAACTTCAAGTTAGTACGAGCGTACGCTAGACAAGACAATTAATTGATTTGCTATTGCAAATGATTATCTACTTCGTTGATATAGAGAAAAAACGTGCAACATTAATTTTCAGTGTGTGTGATACAATTGGTGGAGACATTTGTCAAAGGATTGCTGGTACAACATTCATTATAATGTACTGCAACATGAAGAGTGTTCATGTTCATATGCTGTATTTTTCTCATAATGTACGTATGTATCGTTGACGTACATCATAAGTTTTTTATGTAAATGATAAATTTTCTCGTAATGTCTGAGAAACAGAATATTTTGACTATTTTCTTCCTTTATCGAATGAACTTATGAGCTAAAATACCTTGTGACAGGCACCGATTTACGCGACAACTTTGAAACAAGCTACCTGCAAGTCTGAAAATGTGCGTAGGAAAGTAAATTTATTACACCTCTTCCATATTCACGAGTTTCTGAAGAGAAATTTTTATACATTTTTCTCAGTTAATTTTTTACTTTCAACGTGTTAGAACTATAATTAGTAGAGCAAGATGACTAGATGTAAACGATTTCAGATTGAATCAAATTAGATTCTATTATAAATTATGTTCAATCTTCAACTATAGCAAAGGTGTTCGGAAGAAAAGAAGATTTAATTTAGTGCAAAATTTGGAGAGGGGAGAATCTATTCACTAAATTTGCACCAAAACTTTGTGTGTGGAAACAACATGATGGAATGAAGATTTTAAAACATGATGAACGTTAAAAAACAAAGTACTAGACGAAAAGGACAGCAAAGAACGGAAACAAAACAAAACCTGTTGTAAGTCATCAAAAGAAAAGCTTACCGAGCTATCAGCTCGGAACCTTGCGTTCTCCCCTCAGGCCTAACTACATAACTCTAATTCCCATTGACTCTATAGTTATTTGTCCTGAGGGGTCCTAATTCGGGTCCCAATTTTGTATTTTTCTCGTCTACCAGTACTAATTTACAGGAAAGCTCCTTAATACGGACTATTGGAGCTATTTGTGTACGTTCTGGATAAAGTGGTACTGAGGCGAGCGAAGGCTATAAAAGTTTGTACAACCAATTATGGATTTGTGCTGTATTTTCACTGCATAGATCAAGAAATACATATCCTTCGAATACAATATTAAAATGTAGTTTACAAACAGGAAAGCTGGAATGCAGTTTAATTCTAAATACACGTACTGTAAAATATATACTAGTTTTGCCATAGAAGGTGAAGAGAAATCAAAGAAGAAGAACGTCCCTCAAACGTGTACGTTGGTAACTTCATGAATTTTATATGTTGAAGAAATTAAAGCGAAGTTCTAATTTTTGAATTGTTCTGGATTGCTTCTTTCAATTGCCTTGATTAATATTCCTTTAGACTTCGTTTCTTTTCAGCTTTTCCAGTTTTTTAATAGAAGCATATTATTAAAATAGCATACAATAAGATAATACAAGTACTTGAACTGAATAACTATTTGTATTTATCCATATTTTATTGAGGTACACGATAACTAACTTAATTATAACAAGCTTAAAGACTAATTAACATACGCATCATTTCAGCAGAAGTAAAAAAATTTTCACGTACATCTTGAAAGAGTATTTAATGAAATTGGTTAGCAGAAAAGCATTTAAACACTTCTTTTATCATGGTCTACATTTGAATTTCTCCTACTTATTGTCCCAAGAACATTAAAAACTGCTTGGCAATGTATGGAGAGAAGTCGTGATTAGGTTGTCAATGAAACTAACGGTTAGTCATGCATGAGACGTCCTACTGAAAATACCGAAAGAAATCCATGCGAAACCAACCACCATAACGTTCGAGAGAGCGAACAATTTTTTTAATTCAAAGCTAATAAAAGCTATCGCAGAATTTCCAATACCCCGAATGTTCCTTTCGTTAGAAATATTATAACACTATAGAATAGATAGCTGAGAAATGATTGAAATTAGGGACCACCAAACTCATGCCGAGATCTGAAGCACCCACAAATTTCTAAAAGAAGTCGCATCAGATGTTGAAGGAAATTAAGAATAATTGTTTTGTCGCTAGATTGGAGCTGTGAACTGATTTTAGCACAAATAGGACAGTTTGTGAACGAAGTCATGAGCTCCACCGACGTGGACTAAAATTAAGCAGTCCTTGTGAGACTCCTTGGTTGAAAAACACTCATCTAAAATCGAGATTGATGTTTGCTAAAACCAATTTAAAAAAGATGATGACTTTTTTTAGCAAATTTCATGATAGGATATATTCAAAATCGATCTTCAAGGCTGCGAGGTGCGACTAACGTCCGGGGAAAAGATAAGACTGTCAACGACTGGAAGAATGACATCCATTAAATGAAACATGGCCGCGGAAATTTTGTAGTCTGGGGATATTTCATTTCACTGGGACGGGAACATTAGAAGTAATCGTGAGAACAATGAGTGCTTCTTAGTACCGAAACTTATTGAAGTGTAATTTGTTGCTGTTACATCTCAAAATGTGCCTCGCATTGGAGGCGTCACCGGATGTCTTTATCGCGCCCGGCTTCGGATGTCTCGGGCACGCTTCGTGGGCCGGAAACGCTCCGACCGCTGGAAGGTCTTTGTTGCTAGCGCTGCCTGACTTCCGGAAGAGACTATTATATAGAGGAAGCTGTAAGCGACGGACCCAGTATACTAATAAGCGCATTGCTGAGCGTATCATTCTCCTACTTTGGTAGTCTAAAGCTACTGATACTGTAGTTTGCAGCTACAGCTAAAAATACCTCATGTTGTGTTGAAAGAAACAACACAACATATTTGGTGACGAAGATTTCGAATTTTCAAAGTGAATTTGAACTTTACAAGTGCTCTGAAAACAAGATGGCGTATTCTACAGTTAGCTGTCCCCCATTCGATGTTGAAGTGGAAACAGTGTGTGAATTTTTACAACGACTACGAGTACAGTGTGCAAACGCTCTTCAGAAGGCGGGAAACAATGGCAGTAAGAAAGCTAATATTCAGTTGAAGCCTTGCCTGTAAACATCATTACTGATCTACAACGAAGAATTAATCCTGCATTACTCACTGATGCTACGTATGATGAACTAGAAGAAAAACTAATCCAACAATTTGAAATCAAGAAATCGATTGTCGGCGCGTCTGTTACATTTCTAAACAGAAAGCAAGGTGTTAATGAATTCTTTGAAAGTTATGCAAAAACGTTAAATGACTTAGCATCTGCGTGCAACTACGATAATTGCTGTCGTGATCGTCTCTTGAGAGATGCTTTCGTTGCTGGTCTTCTTTCATCGCAAATTCTCAGTGCAGTTCTACAGAAGTGTGACCGAAAATCTTTCAACGAATGTGTTGAACATGCAAAAATCGAACAGTTAAATTCCGATGCTCAAGATATTCTTCGTGAGGATTCATCTTCATCGTTTTCTACAACAGAAAAATTACAGCCGAACTGCATATGCATCCGTTGCAGAGCTAAGCAAAAGCATCTCGCGAAGAATTATTATGCTTTGAAATTGAAGAGTAAAACATGTGGGAAGATAGGTCACATTTCTAAAGTTGGCAAATCTACGACTGCAGCACGGCCTCCTCCGGCTGAGCTTTCACGGGGAGGACCTGCGCGTGGAGGACCTACACGTGCCCGCACTTGCATGATGCAGTTGGAACAGTGCGGTTGTCATGGCAACGTCGGAAGAAAAGATTTTTCAATGCAGAGTTCACGTGAGCCTCTACAGCAGAAGAACGAAGTTATGCTACAAAAGCCTAGAAACGACACTTGTGAAGGTAATTCTGTACATAATTTCTTTGATAATCACTTGAATGATCCGTATTTTTTAGAGTAAACATCACTGTAATTCCCATTACTAAAGAGCCTACGATGTTGGAATGCAATTTCAATGGTAAACCTGTTGAATTTCTTCTGGACAACGGCAGTGCAGTCTCGACCATACGTAAAAGAGACGCACTTGCTGTTAGTGCTGTTATAATCCAAGGTGTATTAAAGTCCTCGGATACAGTAGTGGCTCTGTAAATTTGCTTGGTCAATCTTCAACAAACATTAGTTATAAGGACGTTAGTTTTAATCATAAGTTTCTCATGGTGGAAGATGATAGAATCAACTTACTTGGCCAAGATATTTGTTCTAAACTCAATGTTAATGTTGTCATTCCTGATAAATGCGACACTGTAAACTAAACGGATTGTCATAGTTTGCCGAGAAGCTTGTCTTTGAAATGTGATTCGTACTTTTCATCTGATTCACAGTCTAACGTTAGAGATACCGTTCATCTTGATGTGTTGCCTAATGCAGTTCCTGTGTTTTGTAAAGCCCGCCATGTTCCTGTAAGACTAAAATACTCTGTCATAACCGAACTGGAGCGCTTGCAGAGTATGGGAAAATTTTTTAAAGTTGCGATAGCCAATGGGCATCTCCTGCTGTTAATGTTCTAAAGTCTAACGGCAGTGTAAGAATCTGTGGAGATTTTTCAGTCTCCATTAACAATTGGTTGAATCCAGTTCAATCTGTACTACCTGTTATTGATGATGTAATTTCTCGAATCGGCAACGCAAAGTTTTTCTCCAAAATTGATTCGTCAAATGCGTTTCTGCAAATTCCCTTGGACGAAGAATCAAAAAATTTTACGACCATTAACACCTCGGAATGTCTATTTGTGTATTATTACTTACCTTATGGTTTGCGTGCGAGTCCCGGCATTTTTCAAGCGTTCATGAATAAAACTCTTTCTGGCATCGATAATATCATTGTGTACCAGGATGATCTACTCATTTTGACCTCTTCTTATGATTCTCATTTGGAAGTTCTTGACAATATCTTGTCTGTCCTCAAAAATGCTGGAATTCGCCTAAATCTTTCTAAATGTGCCTTTCTAACTGATTGTGAGTCATATCTAGGGTACGTTTTCGATAGCGAAGGTGTTCACCCTAATTCTGAGAAAGTAGATGCAATTCTCAATGCTCCTGTTCCTAAAAACCTCAAACAGTTGCAAGCATTCATTGGATTGAGTAATTTCTATAGTCGTTTTGTACTTAACGTTTCTCATGTATTTTCTCCTAAAGAAAGATATACCTTTCCAGTGGATTCCAGAACAGGATGAAAGTGTCCAGATGATCAAGGATATCTTTCGTTCGCATAAACCGCTAAAATTGTTTGATCCCAAACATGAAACTCTGCTTGAAACTGATAGTTCGGGGCATGGGATAGCTGCCGCACTAATGCAACGCGCTGGTCCTTCTCATGATTGGTGTCCTGTTCAATTTGCTTCAAGATCTCTAAATAATGCTGAGCGAAACTATTCTAACATCGAAAGAGAGAGCCTAAGTGTGGTTTTTGGCGTCGAAAAGTTAAAGAAATTTCTTCTTGGTGCTAAGTTCCTTATTCATAATGATCAAAAACCTCTTTATAAACTTTTTGCACATAATAAAGGCGTACTTCTCAATTGTTCCGCTCGTATTGAAAGATGGGCTCTCAAACTTTCCCAATTTGACTATGTTTTCGGTTATTTGAAAGGTAAATGTAACGTAAATAGCGATTGTCTTAGTTGGCTCCCTGTATCCACAACTGTAACAGAACTGGAACCGTACGGAATGATCTTTCCAGTGAACTCTTTCGATAAAACTCCTATTACGCGTGAAAATATAAAAACTCATACTGATATGGATGGTGAACTATGTCAACTCAAATAATACATAAAGTTTGGAATGCCTCCTAAACCTAATCCTATTTTTTTTAAATTTAAGAACCTGCTACCTCAGATGACCATTATGAAGGGTTGTATACTATACAGAGAAAGGGTTTTAATTCCCAAGTCATTACGTAGTTTAGTTCTGAAAACATATCATGATGGACATCCTGGCATTTGTGGCATGAAGTCGTTGGCTAGATCTGTTATTTGGTTTCCCGGAATGAACAAAACTATTGAAGACATCGTAAAATGTTGCCCGCAATGTCAATTAAATCGAGCAAAACCTAAGTCTATAAATGTAGAATGGCCTACTCCTTCTCGTTCTTTTGAACGTATTCACGTTGATAATTTTTTTCTACGAGAATAAAATTGTTTTCATTGCTGTAGAAGCATTATATAAATATTTAGAATGCGAAATTGTACCATCCACGAGTGTGTCAGATACTATCGATGCTTTGAGAATAATTTTCAGCAGAAACGGGCTTGTGTGATGTGCTCGTAAGTGACAATGCTTCTAACTTTTCATTTCAAGATTTTAAAGATTTTCTCATTTCCAACGGCATTAAGCACCTCACACCTCCGCCCTACTCTTCAGCCAGCAATGGTCAAGTTGAGAGGGGGGTAAGAGTCATTAAAGACCTGTTGAAAAAACTCTCTTCTCCCGAATCGTTCAAATCCCGTCTAGCAAAAGCGTTATTTCAATCGCATTGTATTCCTCATAGTGTCACGAAAATTGTTCCCTCTCTTAAGCTGAACAATCATAATTTTGTAATTTGTTAATTCCAGAGATAGAGTTAATCTTAAATATTCTGTGTCCAGGTCTAAGCCTATGTATGTAACTCAATTTTATGTCGGTGATCATGTTCTTGCTCTAGATTTAGGAAATTGTCCCAGGTGGCTGAAGGGAATTATTGTTAGTAAAGTTGCTGTTAAAATCTTTCAGGTTCCAATCTTATCATTAAATGTAATCTGGAAGAGTCACTCTAATCAGCTGCTTCATTCTTTTAGTAATTTGGGATCTATCAGTAGCAAGGCGGCTGAGCCTTCTTCTTTGCAGCCTGTTGGCAGTTCACCTGTACAAAATGAACCTCGTTGATCAGGTACAGTAACTAAACCTGTAATGCGAATGGATTGTTGAGTTCTTCCTTCCTTTTGTCAAATATTCATCTAAAGGGAGGGAAATTGTCATATATCAAAATGTGCCTCGCATTGGAGGCGCCACCGGATGTCTTTCTCGCGCTCGGCTTCGGATCTCTCGGGCACGTTTCATGGGCCGGAAACGCTTCGACCGCCGGAAGGTCTTTGTTGCTAGCGCTGCCTGACTTCCGGACGAGACTACCATATAGAGGAAGCTGTAAGCGACGGACCCTGTAAAATGATAAGAGCCTTGCTGAGCGTATCATTCTCCTACTTTGGTAGTCTAAAGCTACCGATACTGTAGTTTGTAGCTACAGCTAAAAATACCTCATGTTGTGTTGAAAGAAACGACACGACAGTTGCAGTCAGCGGATAAACTTTGATTCGGCAGTGTTGCAGGGTTCTACCCGACAATGGCCCAAAACATGCTGCTATGGCAACTTGTCAGTGGTTTGACGGTATGAATATTAGTGTATTGAAATTGCCTGGATAATATACGGACTTGAATCGAATAGAACTTTTATTCGAAAACTCAATCATTAGATTCCAGCAAGGCATCTTTCAAATCTGGAAGTATTGATGAGTTTCAACGAGGAAGAATCGTCTATCATATCATGTTTTTGCATATATGATATGTATACTTCAGTTATTATCAGTCATATTGTTGACTACGTTAACAAAATACTCTGAAATTAATATTTTTGTTCTGTTCAATCACTTCTTCCACCTCACTGTTTACATGCAATAAAATTCAATACAAATTATTCGAAACCAACAAAAGAAATTACGTGCATTTCACATTCCAGACATTAGTCATTCCATGCATTATGTATTCTGTAAATTCTCTTTTCCGTAAATAAAGAAATACCTGTTCCATATGAGCAAAGGTAAGAAACTCAGCACATTAAGAGTGCCATCTAATACTGAGGATTCTGTGTTTTCGCCAAACCTTCCAGCAGTTACCGTACGTATCTCTATTATAACACTTTTCATGTACGTATTGGACAACGATGGCACCATCGCACAGCTGTCTCGACCCAACCCTCATGCTACCTACTACATCGCTGGCCTCATTATCGATTTTCGCATTAGCCGACGATGTAGACACATAAAATTTCTTCATGGCAATCAAGAAATTTTCTCTTTTTCAGAGCAAGCCGTATCTAATTTTATGCGCAGATGCTATTGCATGGTAAGCGAGATCCAGAAAAGTCACATCCTAATTTCTTGCAAAGAATGCCGATTGAAATAAAGTCCTTAGACAAATATGGACTCTAGGGTATACAGCTTAGAATGTGCTTCCACCAGCATGAACTAATATTTACTAGTTGAAAACTTGAAAAATAGGGCTTGTTATGTGGGCAGCATATGCATAAATCAAAACCTTCGTAAAATTTATTTGATAACTACTGACTAATCCCACGTTACATATGCAACATTTATGAAAAATATGAGCATTTTAAGAAGCAAAGCTATTGTACAAATAGCGACGAAATTATTCGTACACCCCTCGTCTTTCAAAACTATCTAGAATTACTCAAAAACTATTGTTGCCACAGGCACAAGATTTTCACAGGGTGTGAAGCACATGTTATTGACAATAATCCGAAGTTTCTAGAACAAAATATTATTTTTGAAAGATTTACCAAGCTGAACTTCAGTAACACGATATGACAAAATTATTCATAGAGTGAGTAGTGTTACACTTTATTGAGGTGAATCTGCCATTTCAGTACATTTTTAATAATCAATAGAGTGACCTTTAATCTTCATAACATTTAAAAGCCTTTTAACATAGTTTTTTGACAAGCTTTTCCGTAGTTTCAGACGGAATATTGTTCCATTCTTCAATCGCTATGCGTTTCAATTCCTGAAGATTCTTTGGAGCTCTCTTGTTGATGTTGACTTTTAATTCCTGCCACAAATTTTCAATGGGATTGAGATCAGGACTCATCGAAGGCCATGGCAGCACATTTATCTTATTTTTTTTGGAACCAGCTAGTTTTAGACTTGGCTGCTTGCTTTGGGTCATCGTCTTGTTGAAATACCCACCGCCTTCTAAGTCCCAAACTATTAGCTGATACCTTCAGGTTTCGTCCAAAGTGGAAATAGTGTGCCTCCTGTGCAAATACAGTATTGTCGAACAGTCGCTCGCACCGCAACATGCTGACATTTCTCGTAAACCTCTACAATTGTCTACAATTGTCAATCAATGAGTCAGATTGGATCTTACTTATTTGAAAACCTATATATCAAAATTGATTTGGCGTTCCTATATTTGTCTTCGTAAAAAATGTGTAGTTAGTTTTTGTTCTCCAGCAATTTAAGATTACTTTTTTTACAAGACAATTTATTGTCATGGTTTCAATATCAATACGTTGCCAAAGAGCTACATGCGAAGTAAATTATGTAAAGTGTGTGGATTATTTAATGTGAATCTGTAAGAGCACTTTTCTTATTTCTCTTTAAGAAGAATGTGAAACTAGGAGTTAAAAATAAACTCATCAAAAATTTGCTCGAGTTAGCAACGACAACTGTTATGACATTGTTGAGAAAATCCCAAAAGAGCATTTATACGATAAGCGTCTCGGAAACTAAATCAAAACAGCTTAACTACATCAAGCAGGAAAAGAACAGTGAGTTAAATACTCAGAGCCCACCTGGAGAGTTGAGTTTGCCGTGCTGATCTTCACCAGAGTAAGCAGTGATATTCTTATGCAGGGCGCCCCACCCCGTGTGGATGAAAACGATGGCCCCGTCAGGAATGGTGCCGTGGGCGGACTCCCAGCGCTCCAAGTCCCTTACTTCCACTTCGTAGTTGTTGAAGTTTTTGAAACGAGATGCTTTGGCTGACACGTCCACTTTTATGGCTGAAAAAGTACAAATAAATTGGAAATGGTGGCATTAGTGCAGCCGGGAACGTAGATCTAATTTACATCATTTCTTCACGACCAAGTCCAGCAGTTGCACGAATAATGTAGTGCATACCATGTAATACATAGCGTGTTTGTAGAACATATAAATAAAATATGTTCCATGTTCATATGTTATTTTTTTGGTTTCGAATTAGTAGTGTTAAATAATTTCATAATTAAAATTAAGATGACAGCGTGTTTTAGAAGTCTGCTTGACTGTTTACTGCACAGGAGCTGACAGAAGCGAACTATAGCATGGGTCTGGTTGCTACTAGTTGATGTTTTTGCAGAATATTCTATGTGAGTTAAGGTAGAAATAAATCAGAAATACAGTAAACACATCGCACACCACTTTTGCTGGAGCTTCTAATTTGACGAACGAACAAGATCAGGAAACCGCATCTGAAATCTCATCAGTTATAACATACTCATGGTCTTTAAAAAGAGTGACGCATGATCCATGGGGACATACAGGGTACATTACTCCCTCCTCGTGAAACTACAGCACATCGTACTACTGGAACGATGCATGGCAGTGCACTAACTTGCCGTCTTAATTGTTCGGGGCTTTTGGAACTCGCATGGCTCTTGTCAGCGGAGTTAAAACGAAGACATTTTCTGATTAATAAAATTAACAGAGCTGTGCTTTCCAAAATGTGTTACGTAATTAAAAGAGGTGTATTGAGTAAGCAACCAAATGTGCGACAATTCTCAAAATATGGCGATAATCATTGGTATTTGTACGTCTCGGACAGTCGATGATGGTTGATGATTTATCTAGCTTTCTGACCGACCTGGCCTCCTGTAGAGCCTGTCCAAGGGGATGTGGTCGACCGTCCAGCCGTCTCTGGAGAAGTGCACTGGCGCGTCTATGTGGCTGCCTGAGTGTTCTGATGAGCAGAATTCGTTCAACTCAACCCTAAAAAGAGAAGTTACGCAAATTTTCATTATCAATCCCTTAAAACTTTCTCGATTATGCTTTCATGAGCGACGACAGGGGTTTATGTGAATTTTAGAGTTGGTGAAAGTGTAGCAGAGAGGGTAAATAACACTTTAACTATTCGCGATCTCTGAGACAGATTTTTTTTCTGATGTAGCGGCAAAATACCAAACATCAAGCATGAAATCCTACTTATTGTAACCTAATAATACCCGTTGTGTGGATATTTATGTATTAATTTATAAATTTGTTTAATGTCCGCTTCTTAAAAAACATAGGATGTTTATTTATTTGTTTGGTATCCGATGCGCTTTCGTCTGAGTTTGCGGTATCACGGATACCCAGTTCTTCAGTGTAACATTAACAGATTGCCTTTACATGCACTGCTATGTTTGACATTTTACCATGATAGGTTCGGTTAGGATAGGTTAGGATAGGAAAGGTTAGTATAGGTCAAGTAATGTTGACGGAATTTGTTCACGGGTCCACCTAGCTTAACGATGATATTGTCCGTGGAATTTCCACGGGTCCTGCTACTGCCTAATAATACCCTTGGTTTACTTGCTTGGAGTCCGCTTCTTCCATTCCCTGTCACGCTCATCAGGATAGGTATAATGACCGTATCTGTGATACGAGTTTCACCAGAGCACAAGTACAAGAATATTTTTTATCACAGTACTGTTAGGATGGATTTATTTGTTTATCATACACAATCTGGAAAATTGGTGCAAGAAAGGCATTGAATCCGATCATTTTTGACGGCCGTGCAAACTAGAATACAAAAAATTCAAATAATTCTAATTTCATAGATAGAAAATGCGTACAGCACAAAACTGCAACACATGCCCTTAAGAGGGTTGTGAACCAAAAAAGTGCAGTTTTTTATCAGAAACATCATTAATATTGATAGGATTAGTTTAAAAAATAATATATTACAAGGATAACCCGCTAACAGAGGCTAACATATCGCTTAACTGATCTTACTTGAAGTTTTGCCTTGATTTTACCACCTTCGGTACGCATATCTGTCGTTGACTTTTTAAAGTTAACTTTTCATGAAAATCTAATCGCAGCTAAGGCATTTGAGTAAGTTTAAATGCATTTATGGTGGTACTTAGAATTAATTTTAATCTAACTCATTATGTTACACTTTACAAAAATTCTAATTCCCGCTTAAATTCAATGGACATTCAATTTAAGTGAATGTTTTATGTCACACCAATTAATTTTCATTGCAGTTCGAGTGATGGTACAAGGTACTATGCACGCGTACCACAAGTATGTACTTTGCCAAATATGTATTTTGCCAAAATTCAGATTTTGAATTTAGTGGGACACTATTCATTGACTCACGCATTGCACATCGAAAAACAAACTTTTATGTGGAAGGTAACTGATATTTCTCCTGATTAAATATGAGAACGAGATGATGTCAGCACTGAACACCTTTGCGAAGACTCTGTCTAATTCGTGCTGAGAGAGGTGAACCGTTGCACTGTTGTGAGATGCGCTGATCATGCCTTCGTCACGAAGCTGAAAATGTTCACTCAAGAACACGTACTCGCAAATAACTGACGTCTCTGATGAGGACAAACACGAACGAATGACATCTATGCGATCAGCATAGATATTATTCCTATCACCCATCCTAGGATACCAAACGAGATGAATGTACGCGAAAACAATTTGAATAACTTGTTTAAAATAATTCAGGAATTACGGGTACAAAAAAGGGAGAAGTGCCGCGAATAAACAAATAAAGGCAACAATTGGTTTCAGCAATTCAATGCTCTTATAATCCAAATAACCCTGTGGTAAATAATTCCCTCTTGTATACTCTATAGTAAGAAATATAGACGAACACTTAAATAGTAGAATTTTACTAAATGTTCACTTCACGGTTGGATGAAGTATCATGCTGCTCTCGCTAATGTAACTCTTATAATATCAACGAGTAGTTTACAATCAATCAATTTACAATTACAATCAAAATTTCTCCAATAAACGTTCACAGCGCTTTTGAGCCACAATATTCAGCAATAACAGCACCCTCGTATTTACCCTGTGTACGCACTTTTCTTCCCATGTTCGAAAACCGTCAATAGCTTAATTAATGAGGTTGCTTCAAGATCACAGCAAAAATAAGACGCCCGAGTTTGAGAGGAGGATGGTTCTGGTATGCCTTGACATGAAACGTCATGTCAAGTGAGATGTATTTAAGTTTTACAAAGCGTGGGGAAAAAATGTCGGCTGTCTCAATTCAATGATTAAGCCGAATGGGATAGGTTTTTCAAATTTTAACGTTATTATATTCGATAAAATAACGTACAGAGTAAATTTGGGTTTAAGCTTCGTATAATTTACAGCAACGCCCTGAAACTGCTTCATGGAGTCTGAAAAATGTGGCTTTAACTTCTTTTTTTTTTGCTTTGGGGCTTGACTAATAAATGGTTCTAGAACGAACATTTTGATTAGGTGAGAAAACACAACGGATAATTTATACAGCCTTTCAAAGAATAAACACTAAGGCACCAGGAAAAATTTTCTGTGATAGCATTAATTTTTTTACTTCTGCACTCACCAAATGCCGAACTTGTTGGTGCCTTTCTTGATTGAAGTGAGCTCGAGAGCCTTGACGGCGGGCGAGGTGGGAGCGTCGTACAGGTATGTGTAGGACAGCTCGAGCAGCTCATCGTAGCCCAGCACTGCCGAGACGAGCGCTGTGAGGGTCAGCACTGCTAACGATGACATCACAAGTTTTTCTCCCCGTCCGCTGCCTCAAATGCGGTATTGTTATTGTTCGGTCCGCACAACCGGAAATTGAACCAGGCACGGAATTTCTGACGAAAACTGTTCACAAATCAAGATCATGAATCAGATGTGTCTAATTTTATTTTGATTGGTCGCTATAATTCACAAAATTTTTCAGGTTTTTTAGACTTTGAGTTCTAATACTTTGTCACGAATTTATTGGTAAAGCACCTTCCATTTAAAATTCAGAGAGTCATATCTGTAAAACAGTAGAAGAAAAAAATAACGTACAGAGTCAAAAAATAAAAGAGATTTCAATATTATTCATGTCAAATCGTTTTTTAATAACATTTCTTTTCTAAAACACCAATTCACACAGTTGTGACGGGGGAGAGCAGGCAGAAATGAGAATGAGCCGCACAAACTACACAAAGACGCTCTCCCGACATGACTACCAACCAAAAATAAAATAGAATGGTGTTAGCTGTTATTTTTCCCATTTCCAGAACTAAAATTGGAAATTTTCGACTACAAGTCTTTGCAGATAACTTTCAACAATACAACATAGCAACATTTGTGCTCGGTTCTGAACTGAAAAGTTGGAACGGATTATGAGCTTTGGGCCGTAGCGCTTGGAGAGATATGAGGAGGGTGCAACTCACTGGTAGGACACTTGCATTTGGGCCCTTCCTTGAAAAATGTGCAGTAAGTGACACTTTTATTCGTGCGCCCACCAATATTGAATGGTTTTATTCGTTTCCTGAAATTTAATGCTCGTAGGATGGCAAGTCTTTTAAATACTTTTAAGGACGTAGAAAAGAACAATATTTTAATTTTTTGACTGATAGATTAAATTTAAGGCACATAACTAAGAAATAACATACAACAAAATGAACTCTAATATCCATTTAGAAAATTTTTTTTCAAAATTCCAACAAACTTTAAAAAAAATTTTCTTCTATTTTATGCATGAAGCATTTTAGAATATTCATACAGTTTTATGTTTTATTCAATTCCAGTAAAGAGGGTTTCCATGTGCAGAAGTGTCATTATTATTACGGTCATTTAAATGGCTCGGCGGAGAAGGTGAAAGAGCTAGATGTTGACTTAACTTGACTTTCGTCGGTCGCGAGCAGTTACGGCATTATTTTAAAGAGTTTAACTGTACTTGGATCTGCAAAACGACGTATGGGTGTCCCTAAAGTCACTTTACAATTTTAAAAATTATTACAAATGCTATTGATAGGATGTTTTATTCAGACTGGTTTTATTACTTTCAGCATTTATTGAAGTATTTTACCTTATTTAATAAACTTCTACATGGGCACCATTAATTACATGAATCACATAAAGACGGTACTCGATTTCTTGCCATGTTAGCTGTAGCACAGCTACATCAATTATTGATGTAGCCTTGTCTACAAAAATTTGTTCTGCCATGCATGAATTGACAGATTTGATGGTGGCTATTTTCCACACTTAGTTCTGTAGTTTCGCTGGGTCTGCCTATCCGACTTTATTTCAATAAACCATGAGACACATTGCGTCTTCTCTTGAGAAATTGCCATATTTTTAGGGTTTCATTCTTCAGCACCTCTTTCACAAACAAGATATCTGAAACACACAAACGCAACATTTGATTAAAAACTTTAATAAACACTGAATACCACAGAACAAATCTGAGTAAAATATCTTATCAATTGCATTTGTTTTAAAATTTTTAAGTGTTAAAGAGACTAGAGTACCCTGTATAAGTTTTAACTCAAAAGAACAATAAAGAGTTTACGTAGGTGTAATACGAATGCTATGCAAATGTCAATGTAGCTTTAGAAAATAGATATCACACGGAGATATTACCAGATCACTATCTATACATTTCTATAATATGCGGACGCCTTCCGGGGCATGTGCTTAATTTCTGTACAAGGAAGAGTCGAACTTTAGCGCAGCCGAGGAAATCACTTCCGCCCAAACCGACAGCAGACAGCTCGAGCTTTGCTACAGTTGGATTGCTGGAGTCTGAAGCGTTTCACAAACAAGATCCTTAGAGAAAGCCTTATCCCCTTTGTTACACTCCTTTTGTGGACTCTGCCACTGCTTCGTAGACTCTGTGACTGGTTCATGGGCTTTTCCTCTGCTCCGTGAACTCTGCCTGCCATTGCTTCGGGAACTCTGCTATTGTTTCGTGAATTCTGCTATTACCTCGTGAACTCTGCTACTGGCCTCGTGAACTCTGCTACTGCCTCGTGAACTCAGACAAGCCCGGTAGGACTTCGAAGTGACTAGGACACTTCACGACGAAGGTCCGGTGACAACCTCGGCAGCAGCTACTGCATGTATATCCCTGCAGCGCGATCGAGAGGACAAAATCTCACCTTCAGTCCACACTGAAGGTTGGCCATCGCACATGTGTAGGCACACTCAAGTGTGGTGTTCGGAAGGAATTATTGCAGCCTTACCTATGACGATAACACGGGGCAATAACTTTATTTTTCAAATGAACTAATGATCACTTCTTGATCACAACTTCGTGGACCTATTTACTTTCTCAATGCTTACCGCCAATCTTATTATTTACAATAATCTATAACTTGTTTTGTGAAAATTATACTGTTAGCGCTATAACTATAACTTGATGAATTAAACATACTGTTCACTTTCTGTTAACTATCCTTACAACTTATTTTACTGAGCGGAACTCTTTGTTAAGACACCGAGGCTCGTGACAAAGGGCTGGAGCGCCGAGGACTTCGAGCCAGCGACTGGCCAACAATCGTCTCTTTAACCAGCTTAGCAGGGGACGCCGAAGAGCATGGCGACCCGTTAAGGACAGTTTTTCGTTTATGTTAATCATTCATACATTTAGAACTGAACCACTAATAAACTCTTATCCTGTCTCTGTCATTCTTATCTTTAAAGCTGAACCTATAATAAATTTGTTACCTGTCTTTGCTTTTCTCGTCGAATGAGGACGAAAACAGTAGTTGTCGTCAATGAGGCCAATGAGTTTATGTGAAGAATGAGATCCCGTGAGTTTGTATTAAGAACATTCCCAAAATATCACCTGCTCCTGGCTATCAGAGTAATATCCCTTGTTATTATGGAGGTGAGAATGGATTGTACGAAAATTGTGTTATCAGCAAATATTACACCAGGAATTCTTGGAAGAAACAAAATCGTTTAATCGGATCAAATGCTATGGAGGGAAGATATTAATTTTTTAGTGACGATATTATGTAGAGATAATTTGGCGCAAGAATATTAAGATTTTCCTCTCAATGAACGCAGTGTCAACCAAAATCTTGAAAACGTCTATCTGATGCTTAAGGATGTATTAGCTGAAGTAGGATCGTAAAATGTATTGTAATAATACGGGCGATGAAATATATGTAATTTACATCAATATACTGGATGAATAAGAAAAACCTACAATAATTTTGGACTGGACGAACATTGATTTATCTGTCAGCAGGATTTTGATTTCAAACATTCGTTCAAATGACTCACGAAATGACTTCATGATGATAAAAGAACAACTTGCTATGGCTTTCGGTGAGTACTGATTTACATTACGCTGAAAATATGTGGCAAAAGTTTAAATACTGCAATAATTCATCGTGTTTAAAAAATCTTGAGATACCTACAATAACGTGTTATTAAAGGAAAATGAAAAAAAATTGCTGCTGAAATTTGTCCTAATTTTATCAACATTAGTTGCAAATATTCACAGAATACTTTAATGGAGAGAAGCCATGTCATTTCGATTATTTCATAATAACACAATGTTTAATTTTTACGACGGTTTGTATTATTCTGAATGATCGATCATCTATTGGGTCTTCAAAAAGTTGTAAATTTGGTAGATGCATTTGGTTTTCTATTTTTCCTGCGAACTAATACCTTACAGAAATTTAGCAGCGTGCGAGTATTGAAGTCTTAAAAACACTTAAAAATGCTGGACGTGAGAATATAATGAATTGATCACAAATCTAGCAGTAAATGATTTAGAAACTGGAGCGAATAAAAGTTCAAAATTTTTTATTTACGTATTACAAAATACTAGACTCACTGTTATTAACCCTTTAACGCCCAAATGGACCGTACGGTCCTCTTTCAAAAATAGCCTCAAAATATTGAATTTCTCGTTAAATAAGTTTCCTGATGTGTTCTCTAAAATTCACTGCCGAGTGGCATTTCCTTCCTCATCCTGATATCGGTGACTACCTGATGCCGGTCCCAGTTTAATGATGGTGGTTGTGATTACGGTAATTATGAGTACAAAATGAAGACGTTAAAGGGTTAAGTAGCATTTTCGGGCTGATGTACGTGATATGATGAGGTTTCTTTGCAAAAGACACTCATCACATTCCCACGTACTTTCAAGATATTAGCTGAGATTCACTTTCTGGGAAGAATCACACGCGAGCCTACGTTCACTCGAAATTGCCAAAATTTGAGTTTAGCCTTCATTAGTTATAGGTCGATAATTTGATGCTAGAGTCTGTGAGCCAAGATTCTTTCCTTTACGAAGTCTAGAAGTGAATGACGAATCAAACACGCGAAGTTTTGAGTTCAAGGTTCACAGGGTATTTTATTTGGTCAAAAAACACCATGATTATTTTCATTCTGCGTATGACTACTACTTGTTTCAAATTATTGTGGGAATTGTCTGCAACAAGAAAAAGGTACAGCAGATTTAGTTAGAAGTAAATGCAAAGTATTTTAGAGTAATGACACAAAAACTCATTAGGAATGGCTATTTCAAGATATTACAATTGCTTTAATAATAGTTTGGGAAGACTGTGACGCGGTCTTCCATCGACTGGATCGCAGTGAACGCATCGGAGGCAATGAACTAACTTTGAACCTATTCTACGGAGGCAACTCTAACTCTAAGAAACATGGAGCGCGGTAACAATGATGACTCATCCTCTACCTATTGAGAAAATCGATATCAGATATCCAGAAGCAGACTTAGTATTTTCAGTATTTTCTTCATCAATTTTTAGGATAAAAAAACTTGCATAGTAAAGAACCGATACGTGACCTCGTTGTTGAAGAATGCCAAAGGATCAAACTGAGGAATTGGCCAAACAGAAAATTTCGTTGGGTTGAAATGAGGCAATGAATGGGGCTCATAAGATAATAAAAGCTGGTTCTGACATCTCTTTTGCGATCCTATTTAACTGATGAGAAGGCACATTGTCCCGTCAAAGTTGAAATGCTTGTTTTTGACTTCTTCTTTTAATTTGTTCGAAAGTATAATAATTTTCGATGAAATGGCAACCAGTTAAATCACTGCGGCGAGTTTGTGAGAACGGAAAACTCAATTTAGGTGAATACCATATATCTAAGGGGGATTCTCCGGGGAATCTGTCATTCCGGTAGTTGAACTTTGTCTCAGCATTGAAAACTTTCTTATCTGAAAATACGATGCCGTCTCTGAGTGCACTTTCCTTAAACTTGTTCAAAAGGATCAGTGATCTTGCCGGGGATTTTTTTCTCTGTAGGTCTGAGACTAATAGACATTTCAGCATTTGGATTAGCAGTAAGTTCAAGACTTTTTTTGGAATGTTCCAAGTTTTTCCTTTTACATTCGTTTCTCTGGCTAACTTTAGCCTTGACCCCTTTATATAAGTCTGGTCCTTAAGAACTTACGTGATTTTTGGAGTGCGATGACCATCATCGAGAGTTTCAAGTTCGTCGAACCGATGAAAAGTGTGATAAAGAGGGAATTCTGACTCTTCCAGCAACTTGGCAGCCACTGATTTAGCCGTGCTCTCTTGAAATACAATAATTCAAAAAATAGCTGAACGCACTTCACTCGTTTTTGTTTGGAATGTAAATTACGGGATTGTGTGTGAAATGTGAGTCATTTGCTGAATATGATACTGAGTTCAAATTGTGCTGTAAATTAGTTTATATCTTTGTTAGATACCCGGCAAGTGGCAAACTGGCAATGAAATTTCTCTCATTTTTTGGTAATTTTAAAGTCGTAATTAATTCTCTTGCGTTCTCTACAAATCAGATATCTAAGCGAATATTGTTCATTATTTACTAAATGTCACTCACCCCATCAAGATGTATAATTCAAGATAAACTAAAAAACGTTATTTCCTCTCAAACATTTTGCAGTGACGAAAGAATGAAATGTAAAACAGTAATTACTTTGTTCGAAAACGAAAACTCACAAATGGCTTCAGTCGCTTTAAGCGAATGTGATGTATGCTGGCAGAAACATCAAATTTACGCACCAAAACTCTAAACAGAAGTGAAAGACTAGTGAATTTCGGGAACTATGATGCACATCTCTTCAATTTTGAATGAGCGCATAATACTTGACGACATGCATGACGTTTAGTTTATAACTCTGGTCTCCTAATTTTTATCAGAAGTGTTGGCTCAATTCTAGTGTTTGCAGAGTGAATGAAAAATTTTGAAATGATTTATTTGAAATTGGGCGCTGCGCTGCATGATTGAAAATTTTGAGGAAACTCTGGAGCACAATATGACTTCCCAATCCAGTGCAGAATATTTCTACTCGCTGCCTATAGGAGTATGAAGCATTATTGAATAATTTGACGGTGTTCCTTCAGGGGCTATCAGGACAATCACTATCACTAATTATAAGAGCCGCGTCCACCCGTCCATGTGACACCCTCTTCTATTCGATAGTTTTCATTACAACAAGGATGAATTTAAAGAAATACAAGAAATTATTCTATTGCATTATTTTTCTGCGGCAATTCAATTCCCTTTCACTGGCATTATGATATCCAAAATACGCAATCGGCTTATTTTTACAAATAGAAAATTTCTTCGGAGCTTTCTCTGTTGAAATTCATCATGTTGCTTCGATATTTTTAATTGATAATGTGAAAAGAAATGTTTTAAATTCGTTTGACCATTAATATGCCAACCACATAGTATAAGGCCCAAAATTTTGGAAATTGAGTTATTGTTTTTAAAATTGTGAATTGAAAAGCTTCGAAGACATAATAGACGACAGTTCAGAATAAAATTCCGGTAGAAGATGCCACCATGGATAGAAATGTATCTAACCGCAAGAGAGAAGCAGCAAGACTTCGACAGCAAGAAAAACGCCGAAGACGATCGGATGAACAACGCGAAATGGCAAAACGAAGCAATGCTGCTCGCCAATGAGCAGTTAGAGCTAAATTAACCCTTGAACGGCGTTTGGAAACTCTACGGAATAATGCAGAGCAACACCGAGTAGCTAGAGAGAGCTTAACACATGAAAGAAGCGAGGAAATTCTTCGGCATGGCGCTGAACATCATCGAGGGGAACGAGAGAATTTAAAAACTCAAGATAGAAGGAATGAAATTCTTCAGATCGATGCGGAACAATTAGATCGGTTTTTCCCTCAAAAACAAAAGATGTTGTATTAACCGTATATTAACGGGCATTGCACTAGGTGCAATGATAACATAGATAACACAGATAACATATTTGTTTTTCTATGTTATGTTATGTGCAATGTGCACATTGCACTAGGATAACATAGATAACATCTTAACGGGCATTGAACTAGTAACGATAATTTGATCGATAATGGTAATTTTTTTAGGCCATCCAAAATTACATAATATTCCAGCCACACCCAATGTTACTTTAGAATAGCAGCTATTCAAACTTCCAAATATTAATACATTTTAATTTATGTTTCGTGCTGGTCTATGGCACCAGCAGTCGCCCTGAATGATCACTGGCTTCACCCTGTAAGCTCACAAGTGTACACAGGGCAGCCCACCGGCGTCCGTCTACTTTCGTTTCTTGAATTAGGGCTTAGACCACGGGGTAAAATGAAATCGGAAGTATTTAATGGAAAATATGTACAAACTTGAAGTGAGACACCAAAAGTATTCTTCTAATAATCATCGCAAAAACTCTAGCATCATCGCATCTCGTATTTTCGGTTCCATTGCTGCTCACATGTGACACATAAATATTCGTTGGCGATTGAAAATAATTTTTGACGTATATCTGATTTGTCTCGAAATTAAAATTTTCACAAACTGCCTAATTCAGCACAAATTTTTATTGATACTCTGCATATTTTAAACTCAGTGAAGGGAAACAAAAATTTGTCCTGGAATTTTTTCAATATAATGATTAATGCAAGCTCAGTTCACTGAACTTTATCATTGCAAACAATGTCTTTATCATTTTTATTTATCACTGCAAACAATATCCCTTATTAAAAAGGAATGCTTGATGAAATAAGGTCAAATGTAGTAAACAAGCCAGCAAATTTCATGCAGAGCTTACTAGAGGCACGGAAGAACAATCGCGTGAACCGTGCAGAATTGTAGCGCAAGGTTGGCTAGCCTCAGGTAGGGGTACAAATTTGATCAACACAGCGCTTTTTTTGGCTTTCCAACTCGAAGGATGACACTTTGTTGCATATACAACTCAACTACCTCACACCAATAATGCTTTCTATCGGTGGAAGATAATTTTGAAACTTAATCAGTATTCGTTCAGTAATAATTCATGAAAAAATTTAGTTGGAAGTGCAAAATTAAAAACTATAATGCTTCAAATTACATTGACAGTTTTTCAATCATTCAATATATTTTACTCACTTTCCACTGGAACTCTTTCAAAAACTTCACTGTCAAAAACAACGAGTACACTAAGTCTTTACAATCTCGAGCACAAACTTCGCTCTGCTGAAAACAGCGGCACACAGTTTCTTGAAATACCAACAGTATAGCTACATACCTTGAACTAACATCAGCCCATATTTTAACCAATCATTAATCTTTCTTCATTGTTTCAGGAGTCACAACACAATGAACACAGTGTATTCCCTGTTTGGCATGAAAATAAATGTCTTCAAAATAATCACGAGGAGAAAAACGTCTCGTGGGAGCAGATTGAGCTACGGGAGCACGAGGGAACACCGCACGTCACCGCTGCTTAATTTTGTAGATACCGCATTTGCTTCCTTTTGCCCTAGCAGAGGTTGAACTACGATGGATGTGAGGGACTTGGAATCACTAACCTCACCAGCGCTTCGTCCCGTGCTGTTCAGCAGTTTGCGTTTCTTTCTGGTATTGATTAGGATGAGACAGAAGTGTCATCATTAATTGGAACACAATGACGAAAATTGCTTCAAGGAAATTGCTCCTGGCATATGATTCAGAATATGAGTTACCGTGAGTCCTTTCAGTGGAGTAATTAACTTCGGAGTTCTTAGTGACCCTAGTTCATTTAAAATTGCAGATATTTGGAGCCGTTTCAGGTGTGATTTACCATTCTTCTTCAGCAGAAGAGTGCGTTCCATAGCTGCACCACAGCATGCTTTAAAAGACACCCGTGCCAATTAAACAGAAAATTCAAGCAATGATATAAGAAATGAGACGAGAGCTATGTGAGCCCTTCTACTTCCACACCGTTACATAAGAGGCTCTTAGTATCGCGTTTTAATATTTTTTTACTGATTTAATTTTCGATTTCTAAGCTGTTTATGCTACATCTCGACTTTGAAAACCAATGTTTAAATTGGTTACATTAACACTCAAATTATTTATAAATACCAACACAATAATATTGCACAACAAATGATTCAAAGTTAGGTTAAAGTTAAAATTCGTAAATGCCTAAAAAGGACCTATAAATTTCCCGTTATCCACGTTAGTTATTGCCCTCTGCTGGTAGCTCGTGTGTAGTTATTAGCAGACACTGGTCCTCATCACATATATTTCCTGACCTTCCCAAACCATAATTAAAAATATATGTAGGCAACTATTTTCATGTGTTTCTTTTCAAACACGCCTTTCCTCAGAACAAACTGCGTCAAATAAAACATAATTGAAAAAATGCATTCATCAGTTTTTTGATGACTTGAAATTCTCAAATTGCGAGCTTTATCCGCGCCTATTCTCTCAATTGACGAAGTTTCCTGCAGATAAAATTTGTCTAGATAGCAATGAGAGGGAGAGAGAGAGAGAGGGGGGGAGAGAGAGAGAGAGAGAAGAAAACAGAAACCAAAAACTGGCTTTGAAGCTATCACACCCGATATGGTTCTGCTAAATAAACTACACAGCTTTCAGACAGGTAGGAAATTTTCCCGAGCCTCCAGTAATTGCATGGTGCGTTGTGTCTCCCCTTTGTGCTACTCACAATTTTTCATAACGTGAGATTTTTCGTCCCCGAAATTTTCATTTCCGAAAGTTTGTTTGTTAATAAATGAATTATTTATTTAGGGCACGACTTTTCCAACAAATAGTTATGGTCAAATTTGAACGGATATCTCCGTTTGCAATAAAATGACAGACCGAAAATAAAAATAAATTTCTACAAGTAAAGATTTCACAAAATTCAAGAAATTTACACTGTTCAAATTGATTTACACCCATCACAACTATTAATTACAAAGTTCTTTCTTGCAATGACTGGATCCACAAGTCGTTACTGCCTCTGTCAAGTTTTTCAACGCTGGGCATTTTCCTGCTTTTCTAGCATTGATAATTTTCATCAAAGTTTTCACAAGTATTTGATTTGAATCTTCGTTCTGCTTCGCGGTTCCAACTGGTTGACACGTTACCTTTTTTTGTTCTTCTCAAGATGTTCTGTATCGCACCGAAATCTTTATACAATGTGATGTTCGCATTTAAAATATTCAGCTATTTCTAAACTACTTTTATTTTCTGAAAATAATTGATTTTTTTACTGATAATTGACTTTCTCTTCCAGTCGAAATGAACTTGCTAGCACCGTTTGCTCCTTCAGTAAATCTAAAATATCATGCGTAATATTTGTGTAAGTATGTCCACTACCTCCAATGAAAAGTCATAGGAATGTTTATTGCACGTGCGGTATAATTCGTATTTTAACGATTTTTCATGTGATGCTTTGAAAGTCATTGAAGTTAGTGCAGGTATATTCTACTCGTTCTCACTGTTGTTGTGTTTTCATTGGCTTGCAATTTTTGACACCTTAATTCTGTCTAAAGCGTACTGAGTAATGCTGATCTGGAAATTTTTGAGGCAGAGCAGCTCAGATTGTCGTTAATTGTTTTGACAGCGATTGTGCGGTTATTTCTTGATGTGATGCGCTATATTTCTATTTAGTCCAAGAGGAAGTTTCCTGACCTTTTCTTTCACTGTCCTCAAGTGAATGAAGCCTTTCACACTTCACTATGTCCTCAACGGTTATGCAAGGGCAGAAAATGTTTGGAAATTTCTTCACGACCTTCATCATTCTAAGTAGATATATCAGCGTTGCACGATGCTAATTCATTGGCTTGACTGTCGACTTCGTGTTAAATATAAAATGACCCCTTTTACCGGAACAATCCTTCAAGTTGACAGGAAAGAAAGTTTTAAAATTACCTAAACCATTTTATGACATCTTCGGAAAAATTAATGTACCGTTAATAAATCCGCTGAAGACAAATTACTATTTATGCTTGACGATAAGGGCTTTGCAATTTGAATTTGGTGAATTGAAATTTTAGTTTAAGATTTTTTATATTTGAAACATCCCCATTACATTAAAGGAAATCTGACGCTGTTTGCAATTGGAAACATCCGTACAACTTTTAATATCAGTATTTTTCCGGAATCAGTGAGCATTTAGAAAGTTACTTTAACATTAAAACATAATATAAAGACATAAATGACTTAGAATGTAACCTGACCTCGATGGAGGTAGCGTATGTACAATGTACAATTTCTCTCACTGCGTTTGTGTGGGAATTTTTGTACCAACGAACGAATCCGCTAAAATATTAAAACACCAATAAATAATGCGCACGGAAATAGTTTATTCGACATTTTCATACTACACAAATAAAGTACCTGAATGAAAAACCTACACATCAAACTTCATTTTTCAGAATTGTAAATGTACGCGAATTAAATACAAAAACAAAGCTCAAGATGGCACACGAAAATAGGGTTGTCGCTGGAGGTCTGAGACAACCGTCAGGACAGGAGGGAGGAAAACTTTTCAATCCGTATTACCGCAGGTAGAATTTCCGTGCACCGCCGATGCTCGTGCCAACACAAAGAAAGAATGAGAAAAGATAATGACAAAGTGTTAGTGACAGCCCCTGATACATGCGTCTTTGATCGTGGAGCTGTCGGCTGACGCATTTAAAAATGACCAATAAATAACCTCCAGTAGCACCTTCAGCCATTTTGCTTCGAATGCAAAAAATTAATCTGCCCTACAATAATATTAGGAAAGTAAATACAATAATGTATGAGCAATGGTAATGGTTATACAGAAAACATTTCAAAAAGGAAAAAGTGTTCTGTAATAATTTAATTATTAGGACATACCTTAGACTAAGATGAAGCATTTCTTGTGAGGTACAACATCAACAAGGATTGTACATTTTGACGTTAGTGAATTCGTTTACAAACACTCGTTTTTCCATATTCGCTAAAAGGTAGGGAAAAATCGGAAATTGACCACAACCGGTCACGTGTCGGTTAAACGATAAAAATTAATCACCAACGAGGTACAAATTGGTTACACCCAAGATCTAAAGATCACTCAAAGAATCATTAAAGCACTACTTACTGTATGGATGGGTTTTAAAGTTCAATGTGAGCATCTTCCTTACTTTGAACTGAAAATTATGAGACTGAAGTGCTTTCGTAATTGGAGAGGAAAATAGTAACGGAAGTGCTAGAATAGCGTAACTTCGAACATTGGACGGATGCGTGGGGACGAATCTGACAAGAAATCCCAACACTGGTCAGTAAATGCAAAAAAACTGTGAGAAAAAAAGTTGAATGATATAACATTGTCCCGACAGAAACTTGGATTGAGGAAGACGGACCGTATCTCTGGAGTCAGAGAAAGGCTGACAGCAGCGCCTCTCGGTGTGTGAGGAAAGTTTCTCCAAGGTCAGGTATTTGCCGAACTGACCGCGTCTGCGGAAAAGCCCGTGCTCTTGATAAGCAATTCATTAGTTATAAAAAGAATATTTTGCTCCTATCAAGTTGATACGTACATATAAAATCCTGAGTTTTCAAATGCTTCAAAATTCCTAAAGATTACCCATGGTCGAGCCGGTGCGTATGTCTGGTAGGTAATTGTACCGAACTTCTTCTTTTTCGTAAAGAGAAGAAGCTCCGAAACTCGCGGTGCTCTGTTTGAACCCACGACCTTACGCACAAAAAGTGAGCGTATTCGACTGCGAGACCACGGTGAGCACGAAAGCCATTCATTGTGTACCGAAGTCGGAAGCCTCAGTGGTAATAATGGTGAATGAGTTGTCTATGCCATGAAAATTTCCATAGAAAACAGGGTGGATGTAATAACTTCTACTTTTATAAAGTATGTGGAGTGTAGACAAAATTACTATGGGAACAATGGCAACAATTTATACCATTTCATTTTTACAATAATCATCCACCACAGCCAGAGCTGCACACTCTGCCATAATGAAAACGAAAGTGACTTCAGTTTAACAGAATAGCTTTTCATTTTTTCTTTATCGGCTTCATTTGAATCACGACTAAATTGAAGCAAAACTAAATACAGATTTCTTTTAAATCCAAGCTCAACAGTCTTGTAGATATTTCACTCAGCATGCAGGATTTGAAAGGGAATCTACTACGCAAGCTGCTAGGTATTTTATTTTGCAGAGCTTTTAGTTTGAGTGCTTCTTTCTCTATGCATTTCAATTTGAACATTTTGTACTCGTGTTACAGTGTGCAGTTATAAACGAGAAAGCAATCCAAAAGGTTTGGAGTCAGTTTGAGCCTGTGATCCTTGGTTCTCGTTTCCGTACTGCCACTGAGATTTCTCAGAAATCAGCTTATAAGATTCATCAACAAGTTAGGTTTATCACGAGTATTCTGATCTTTTAAAAAAACAATACCATAACAGAGATTCTTGAATAATTTCAGATTGCTCTAGAATATCAAGAAAAAATTTCCACATGCGAAGGTAGGTGATTTAATTGTAATCGTAATGAAATGTCGCATAAAACAGAATTTTTTTACAGATTGTTTAAGCGTAATATTTTCTAATAACTTGAGAGAAATATGAAAGCATGAAGATCTGACTTACGAGGGGTCAAAAGTTATTTTGAATCGAGCTGAGAAGTTATAAGTTCTTACGTTGCATTTTTATCAGAGATGGATGAGAATTCTGATGTAAAGTTACGGATTTCGAATGTGAAGCTCTACTTTGAAGCTCTAATCTCAATTTACTGGTCTCAGATTACTGTATGCGAAATCAAGTTCGACAACTGTAAACCATGCGTAAGCAGCCTCCTTAGAGTTCGATAGAGTAGATCATATGGAGGTACACAAGGTTGTATATAGGTTTCTGCAAGAGGGTACAGGATGGGAATTTTTTTTTTGAAGAAAAAACATACCTTCTCTGCTTAGCATCATCAATTTTTCTATCTGTATCTTTCTTATGCTTTAATTTTTCTTGAGAAAGATGCAGATTACATTTTTTTTAGTTTATAGTGACGCTAGATATATTATTTATTTAAGCTCACTCGAGTTTAAACTTATTGAAAATATTTCTGGATGTAAACGACTATCTTTCTTAGTGACTAGTATCAGTTTTGTATCTCTCTCATGCGGTGGGAGCTCGTTCATTATAGCAGCCAAGTTGAGACGTGCTCTCTCAACTTCGATAAGGGAGAGAAAGAAAAAGCATATTAATCAGCATCTCTCTGTATACATCTTTTATTTTGAGTAAGAGATTAAAGAGACATTAATTTTTTCATCCATTAAGCTGCTTAAGCAAAACCATTATCACTCATTATTGTTATTATAAATATTATTATCGCGGCATCAGGCTAGCAAAAAGACGGCATCAGGCAGAAAACAAATTCAAGAATAATAATATTAAAAAGAAAAGGACTAACGTTGACCCTGGTTGTTCGAAAGAGCGTGCATTACAAAAAGTGATACATTGAGTCCGCCCAGTAAGGTAGGACCGTAATTATTCAAGTGATTTGTGAGTGCCGCCATGTTTCTCAATTAATCGATTAAAAATATCTGTGTTAATGGCGAAAAAAGCCTTACAAAGCTCTAAAACAAACAAATTGTGAGCATTATATGATTGAAAGTTGTACGATTGTCGGCTACTACAGATTAAATAAAACTTGATAGAGACGAACCTTTCTTAAAGTTCAGTTGGGAAGATGATAGATAAATAGTACATGAATTATGCATAATGTGAGTTAAAACCCTGTAAAATTAGGCTTTCAAACAATTCATGAAACAGACGACTGTAAAATCGGTCTGTAATTCTCCACTAGATTTAGATCACCATTTTTGAAAAAGACACTACATCTATGGAATCAAACGTGGGAAAAGACGAACATGAATGAGGTTTAACTCACACTAGTGCCAGGAAAGGTAATTCCAACTGAGCTGCTTTTGAGCAGAGCAACTGTTCATTATTATAATTTCCCTCCATCCATCCTGAAAAGTGGGTAATGTCGTCCATTTGCGTGAAGAATTATTCTAAAACCAAAGCTTTTTCGTTGTGTTTTATGGTGCATATGAAGCCTGCTACAGCTCATATGTTTTCTAACTCGCCAGTTAGTTGTTTGCGGTCGAAGACTGTGTTTTCATTTCTTAATAAATTCACTTTCAATCCCATTTTGAAACTTTCCAGACCCTTCGGCAGTTTCGTTTCCGACAAAGGTTTGCCAAGCCCTCTAAACACCTTCTTCCGGTGCTCTTATCTAACTGTAATCTTGGCTACACAGTAGCCAAAATAGAGCAAATCCGTTTTGCATTCAGACCGATCAGATGATAACTTCCATAATAAATTGCATTTTTCCTTCCATTCCATTTATTATATATTACCCTTCATGGGAGTTGAAGTTCGTAGAAAACTTGAGGCATTTAAGAATGGATCTTATGTCTGGAGTTATTTTAAAAATCTTTATTTTCGAAAAATTTGAAGCCAAACATATTGAAAGAAAAAGACTTCAGACAATACCTAGTTTCGAGCGATCATTTTTCCTTTTTTAGAATTCAAATCACACAGAATAGAGTAGTAAAATTTCTCAATGATTTCTCTCTTAATAATAGGTAATTTGCCATTGTAACATCAGCCAAATATTTATCAATGATGGATGCAAATCTGTACCTCTCAGTATCTACTCCAGTTCATGGTACAAAGATTTGTTAATGCTGAGACCTGATGTATTTGCTGAATACGCGTTTTGATTGTATGATGCACTTCACCTAAAATTCAAACCATTCACTTAGATTTAAGGTGACTTTATCTGGGCAGATGTTGAAACAGCATTTATCTGCAGTAACCCAGCCATTGAAGGCAATAGCAAGTCGAGCTTAAATACCTCAAGATCGCTGCCTCAATTATCTCATGGCCATCCCCGCGCCGGATTGTCCGAAGCATGCAGTCGGAATTATTGGCTAGCCAAAGTTAAATATCTCGCTGTACCGTCTGTAAGCAGCAGTGTTATATATATTTGCTTATTAGATTTGTTAGGCCGTCCGTTCGGCGCCAATTGTTAGATAATTCTTTAGGCTGGTCCTTCTTGGGAGCCAGTGATAGATTATTTAGGTGGGTGAGTCCTGTTCGGCCTGATTTGATGATTCTTTAGGCTGGTCCTTCTTAGGAGCCAGGGATAGATTATTTAGGTGAGCGAGTCCTGTTCGGCTCGATTTGATAATTCTTTAGGCTGGTCCTTCTTGGGAGACAGTATTCTTCTCGGGGAAGATAGTACTCGGTTTATTTCCAGAGTTCATTTGCAGGAAACAATATTAGTTGCAGAGGATTTCAATAGCAGATAAGGAGGTTCCGAAATTCCAGAGAGCGGACCGTTTCTTTTAGTCGCTCTCCCGAATTTCGGACAAGCCGGATTCAAGGGGGTTTGGGGAGTATCTATGATACTCGAATTAAATATCGACGAACATTATTTACAAAGATACGAGAATATCCATACAGGTGCGGGGCCTAACAAGCAGGTATGTTCGTCGGATTATGTTCTCGTCATCTATCACTCTATTCTTCATGTTCTAGAATTAATTCTTTTTTCGGAGTATATTATTGAATTCAGTTCAAAAGATTTAAAACTGAAATTACAGTTTTCTCACATCAGTTATAGTTATCTTATAGTTCATCAACAGTTCTCACAGTTCTCTCGAAACTGTGCAATTCAAGTAAGTATGGAATGGGGGTTTTGCTTTTTCTCGAAATGGCTGTACGATTTTTGCTCGCCCATTCGTACAGTTTTAATTCATTTTTGTCAATATAAATTTCCTGCTCAAATATTTTGCATTTGCTTTCGCCTTACCCAGCAGCACTGCTGCTACTACAACTCGCTCTCTGCGTTTCAATGACTAGACTGTCCTTGTTGCAAGTTCTACATTTCTATAGCACCACTAATTTAACCTCTTTGGTTGTATAACTAGTGGCATATTTTGTGGCCTTATTTCAGGAGTGGCTTATTTTTGGCCCACCTTCGAAAATTTATTGAAATAACATGTTATGGAATAAAAGGCTGAACAAATCAGAGATCAACATAGACGCAGAATATCAACTATATGGCATACTATATCAGAATATCATGGCAAACTATGGGTAATAAGATGAAAAAATATCCCGATAACACAAGATTTTCATCCCATCTCTTGAATCGACTTTAGATGTCTGTACTGACAAACGAAGTGAAAGTAAAATACAAATAAACCTTGAACGATGAGGGTATTTATTACAACACTTGTTTTTGTAAACAAATTTGTCGTTACCAACATGGATTCGTCATCAAGCTTCTAATCAATCTTCATTTCAATGAGATAACGCGACTCCCCTCTGGCAACATTAGATTTTCAGCATTTGAGATAGAAACAACCGTTTTAGACACGCATACTGTATGCATATATCATCAATGGCTTCAACCTAAGACCAGCATCAAACATTAAAACAAACTGTCTCCTCTTTTTTTAGGCAATTTTAGCTATTAAATGAAACTTTCATGGTGCTTTTCTTCGATGAAAGCTAAGAACACAGACACTCCGCGATCATGCACTGCTTTATCTGCACAGCAAATTTTGAAAATTGGCATTTGTAACATGAAGCAGAGCAAGTATGAAAATTAAGAATTTATCAGCCAATACTTACACACCCAATTTAGTTTTTTCAATTCATTTATGAAAAATTCAACGAATGTGAAACATTGGTATAGTATTATTACTTCAAAGTGAACAAATTCGTTCACGTACGACTTGAAAATCGAAAATCTTTAGAGAACGATAATTTTGAGTTTTTCTACTTGTTTCGTACTTATTTAACGTGCAAGTGATATTAGCATCATAAACTCAGAAGGAAAATTTTATCACATGTCATTCGAACAATACGTATTAGTGAGCAAAAATAAAGTTCTCTTCATACTTTTCTGTTTCATTTTGACTCCCGAGGGAGATAAGCGGCTTATTTGAAAGCACCCAAGACTTTCTCGGTCTTGAGAGTTCCTAACAGCCCACTTTACCGGATGAGTTGAGAAGTTTTGGTGCCGGCCGCCTAGCAAGAGTCATGACTGCAGTCTGCCACTCGAAGTACCTGCATAAATTGCAGCCACTGCAGCTCACGGCAAGCTGCGCCATCTATCCATCGGACGAGTGAGGCGTTGCATGCGTGCTGATTGTGGCCGCGCAGCGCATGCCAATTCGTTGAGTTGCGTGCGCCACTAGGACCCTCGAGCAGCCCTGGATTTCTTGCCTCCACGCACAAGACTGAATTTCCTTCTCGACTCGTTGAGAGGTCATCCGTATGCAAATTGCAGAGCTGCACCCGGCTGTGTATACGAAGAACAGTTGAAATCACAGTTAAATGTTTTCCCTCAAAAATGAACCTATTAAAAATGACAGAAACAGCGTTCAAAATACTTGCAAATATTTCCCATTGAGTGGGTTACTTGTATTTTTCATTCTGCGCAACGGTACGCATTTGGTTCCCCTAGACTGAGAATACATGGAATGCTCGTCACCGCTTCATGCTTCGCTGCATACTCGTCTCTCACGCGCACATAATTTCTAAGCGAGAAAATTACGATCTACAGAAGCAACACGAGAGGAGCTGCTCTGAGAGCGCGCGAGGGGCGCTATATACGCGGGCAGATGTCAGAGGCACTCGTGCGACGTCGTACCGCCTCGCGCAATCTGCACATAAAATGCCATACTACGCTGTTCACGTCATTAATTTCACTAAACAACACGCTCGTCATTGTCCTCGACGTACTAGAACTCAATCTGTACGTGAAGAAAATAAATTTCTTATGAACATGATTACAAATATATCAACCTGATTAAGATTTCCAATTTATCCAAACACCGCATTGATTAATGACAAACGTGATCCAAAACCCAGCCAAGGCGATTGGATACAAAAAATGTAAATTGAGTAGGAAATTATATTAAACTGTGCAATTCCCAGTGTGGAACTATTCTCCTAAAGTAAATTTGTGGAACTAAGAATTGAGAATATTCTTTAGAGCAAATACATGCATTACGTCTAAAATTCGAAGTGATGGTCGAACAGACATCATAAATGATACTCAAACAAAAGCCTTTGATATCAGTCATGCAAACTAATATAAAATCGCTGAGCGTGAGGCTAAAACCATCAACGAGCATTTTGTGTCTTGGGCCGCATAAATATTTTGATGCAAGCGGCAGGCAACGGGAAGCTAACTGTCTAAATTAGAGTCCTACTTGGCGCCTTCCGATGATAAACTGGCGTCTGGGCCTAAATATTTGAAGCAGAATGTTCCGCGAAATGAACGTATAAAGCGAGTGGTTTGAGCGTAGCTAGGAGAGTTGTTGCATTGCTTCTGTTTAGTACAACTGCAAACCCCAAAAAAGACGTTATAACTCTTGCAAATATCGACTGAAAGCTCGTTGTTTAAGAACATACATATAAGAAGTATTTTAAAAACGCCTAATTAATTAGTTCAATAAACGAAATCATTTCAAACTAGGATTCTTTAGACTTGAATTAACTTCAAGTCATCCTTTGATGAGCACCGAACTTACGACGCGGCTCTTCAATTGTACAGGATGGGCATTTATATCTCGAGACAATAATTTTGATTTGAAAGTTAATAGTATTAAAAATTTTTATCACTAAAAGTAGTGGAATGGCTCACTGTAACGTGTTAAAATGAACATTTATTAAAAACTGCGAAGGCCAAGCAACATTCATAGAAATTAGAACGAACTATTTTTCCCCTTCTGTAAAATTAGTCATTAGGGAAGATTAGGGAAGATGTTTTTATCGAAAAATCAAGTTGCGGGCAAACTCGAAGAATAACTATTGAGTAAAAAAAGTAAAATTTTATTTTAGTTGCATTCCAAGTTATGCTAATTAGCGCTCAAGTTGAAAACCAAATCTGGAAGTTGAGAACCGAACGCTTCTGAACACAAACTTCTGGAGCGGGCGCATTGTAAAGGCGCATGTTTTTCTTCACATCGACATATTTCAGCTCTTATGGTGTAATACTTCGAATTTCTACACTGAAACTACGCTTACTTGATCTTGCTTGTGAAAAATCTGGACGAAAGTATTCATATCGATAATTCGGATCATTTAAAACATAAGATAAAAATTTTGTGCTCGCCGGAAAGTGGACGGACTTGGTCGTTTTTGACAATTTATACTGAAGCAAAGGACTTTAGCTCAAATGGGACCATTAGAACTGAAATGTTTGCTCTTAAAATAAAGTGAAGTAAAATTAAATGCAAACATTGACGGAGAAAATAGATTTCGACAGCAGCATAGTGTGTTCCAGAATACATATACGATGCTGATTTATCAGTATTGCTACCATATTTAATGCTTAATTCTCTCCTATGCCATGACCCTCAGCTGTACCACCGCACTGCATGCGAATTTATTCTTGACAAAATCATCGCGTTATACATATCGTTCCCTTCTCTTCACATGAAAGGTTTTTTTAGATCGCCCTTCTCTGTCATTTCTGAACGAACTCTACTGCGTGATGTATGACTTGCACACGGTCAGAATACAGTTCTGCACCCACCAGCGCCAGCTCGCTGCTATCAAACTGTGTCTGATAAAGCCTCTTTTTGCTCGATTAATACGGGATGGAGAATTCCTGGCGCTGAGCCAAGAGCAATTAAGCGAGTTTGTGGGTCGAGCCTTCTCATAATCTGGCTCTGTGGCATCAAACGAGCCCCTTCATGACCATCCGCTTTGTTCCGTTTTTTTACAGTTACGGAAACAGCAGAAACTCACTCTGAATTTTAAATTTTGGGACATTTTTCCCTTGAAGAACATTGTCACGTGGAGGCTTAAAAGGAAACCGGCTAGTCCCACGAAAAATGAATTGGGCAGAAGTATTTTAGCTCACTATGCTTGAGACTAAATTTAGGCATGTGTGTGATGAAGTGGAATCGTCGATAGTTTAATTATTTCGCAGATCTGAGACGAACATAGACAGAACATTCTCTTTCATGCCTTCGTGTTTGGAATAAGAAATTCAAAATTGTTATAATGTCATAAAAACCCTTTCATTTTTTTGGAAGCATTGGTGGTTAAGTTCCCCAGAGTCGTTTCAAAAAGCAGCCAGACTGATTCGGGCGCTTGCTTAGAAATCAACAATGTAGAGCAACCTAACTCAGTTGTGGCCAGCCGACAACCGTTAATTTTGCTTTTAAATTAGCTCTAGACGTAACGTCCCAAATGTTAAAGGAACCGTCTCACTTCAGTGTGGGACGTGGCTTAAGCACAAAATTTTCCGTTGTTTTCCAAACAAAACGAAGTCCTACTAGTGCGACTAGGGATTTCTTCCCCAACAATCCTATGTAATCGTCGGTATTTGTGCTCTTTCATCGCAAATCCAATTAAACCAGTGACTCTTTCATCATGGAAGGGATGATCACGGAAGTGCTATTCCCCATAGTAGGGAGAGCATTGCCTCACTTCTGCTTGTCTCCCTCCTGCGTGAAGTGTTGCGTGTAGAGCAGATAAATTAGAGCGTCTGTCTCGAGAAACGAGAAATACACTCATGCTATTCTGAGCGCCAACATTTCAGTATTTTCTACGAATGCCGGCAGGGAGGAAGAAAGGCACCAAAAAATTACGGAGATAATTAACTGGAGTTGTTGGACGGCTCCACAAGACGCTATATAGGACGCTATGCTTGCATGTAAGCAGGTACACTCTCTCTCGAGTCAAAATTATGTTGGTGCCAAATGCCACAATGCAATTTTCTTTTGTACAAGGTTCACGATATCCAAATTGTTTATATCATTGATTAATATGTTATCAACTTTTTCGCTTTTTGGCATATTTTTACTGGAAATTAAATTTTGTAATGAAGTACATAGGTGCCAGAGTTGCATTAATTTCTACTTCATTTACACATACAATAACATACATGAGCCTGTTTGGAAATGATATGATAGCTTCGTAGTGAATGTTTTATTTTTATTGTAAAATCTCCGTTTTATCCCATTATTTCAAAACTACTTTCCCATCGTGGAATACCCTCGCTAGCGTATGCTCTGTTTTTTTAATAACTTAGAAAAAGACGTTTTTATTGGCTTCCAATGTTCCGTCCCTAATAGTAAAACTATTTACAATAACGAGCTGAATTTTCAAAAACTCTTAGGCGAAGTTGAGAATGAAGTGCGCCAAAAACTCGCGCTGGCTACAAGCTGAACCTTTAGATATTACAACAAACACGAAGATCCAATTGCTGCGAACACAAACTAGCAAATATTAAGGACAAGAATCGGTATGATGTTGAGCTCATTATGTATTAGTTGTTACGAAGTGGTCACTAAATTAAAAGTGAGAAGCTAACTCCTAAGACTTTTTACGTATACAGTTCTGTTGTGCACGCCTGCGAGGGGGTGGGTGCTGTGTACTCAGAAGACCGAGACATGATATTATTTTAAGGAGCCACTCACTCGAATGACGTCAGAGCTCAAGAACTGAAACAAATATAGCAACAGTGAGTTGAGAGTTGCCCGCTGGGCCACTGATGCATCACTGGTACACATTTAGGCATCTGTTGCTCGCAGTGTGTCAGCACTCATGTTACCTCAATTGATATTCTTCGTTGAATTAAAGAGTGAAACATTAAATATTAGTCATTCCAACAATACTGCAGCAATTTGTTAGCCTCGTATTAAGAGAAACTTGGCACATAATGTTAGAACATTTAGCAGACCTAACTGACAGTCTTATCCGTTGTGTGGAATGCAACAAGGGATGGTATAGATATTTTCGAAAATTTCAATCACATTTTTAAACAGCAGACTCATGGTGTTCTTATGTCTAGTTTGGTTCAGTTCATGAACTTTTTAATCACATGTATTTCACTTTGGTTGAGCTTCCATTTTACAATTGATTTGTCTCATTTTGTACGTAAATTTGATGCCTTTTATGTTTTTACTTCTAGGATTTAGGAGCCTTAAGAAGTGATGAATATGTTGTGCCATCGTTTTACCAGAATTTCCAGTGCAATCGCTGAAGAACAATCATTATCGTTTGGTGGTTACGCTGAGGTATGATGAGTGCAGTTACAGTGCTGGTAAACATTCATGTATTTACGCTCTTCGCCGTACTTCTCAACTTAGAGTGCTGACATGATACCTTAAAACCTTATGAGCTTAATGCAATTGTTGTTCGATTTATTTTGATTTTTTTGGTTACAAATGTTAGACTTGCCTTTTTCCTTGCCTTAAGTTGGATCCGCAGTCACTTCGATACTGTATAAACACTCTTTCAATTGTTACAACTTACACCAGCGTCAACGAATATAGAATGGACTGTTCTCAGACTAAATGGATTAACTTTTGACTTTTCTGAGACGCACCGGGCTGTGAGCGCTCTCATGTTTGCATATCTTTTATATTCGACGTCTGCAGTAATATGAACTTTCGATTGTGACTTTGAAGCTGTTGATTGTGTTATTTCTTGAGTTTGCATTGTTTTGCCAGGATTTCATTTCTTGAAATGCTGGTCCACCGAATTTCTGGATTCTTGACCTCACTGTTAACCTCATCAATGCTATCGGTACGGACACTGAGATGATATTGGCCCGCGTAGAGGAAACACTTCCCGGAATCAGAAAGATGTTATAATACCCTGGGAAGAATTTCAAACTAAGTTCGTTTTTACTTTCGCTGACAATTGTTCATTATCATTCAAGATGTCAGATGACATCTCAAGAAGTTAGATAGGCCTTTGCTCTGTGTTCGAATTTGTTTACAAATTTGATATTAGTATCCGTTTGCTCTTTGTTCGAATTTGTTTACAAATTTGATATTAGTTCGAGATTGGGTATTTTACACCGCATTAGAACTCCTGTAACGAGAGAAAAGTGAGAGACTGAATCTACGCTTATGACTAAATTTTAGAGACTTCGAAGTACGCATTCAAATGATCTAATCTCGTACACGAAACACAAGATTTTCAAACCAAAGTTTAACACGCCTTTTACTCTAATAGCACACAGTTAAAAGTTAAGATCATTTACTGTTTTTAATTTCGTGAGGCTGTACTCGTGCTCATTGTTTGAGTAAAATCTGTGTAGAATTTCAGCAAATTAGAGTAAGCGATTAAATAGTTTTCAATATCTTGCTCACGAAAACGGTCTTTAAAGATTTGACCCAATTCAATCATTATTCTTAGAACTCGATTATGAATAAAGGTAATTAAACATCCGGTACATCTTAAAAATGGGAATTTTTTACTTGTGCATTCTGGAAGCCGTGTTAAATTCACATCTGAAGTAATTTCAATGGCGGCTATTCGGTATAGCTGACAATAGCTCGCTCAGACCCGAGCCTGCGCCAGTTCAGCATCGACTTGACTGCACAGCTCCGTGCTTGGCTCCTCTCTTCACTGTTCTAGCTCGCTGTGAAGCATCAGTGGTTCTTCACTGCGTCGCCTTCGTGGCAAGTTTCAGCACATTCGTTTCTTCCTTTTGTTCACCACCAAAATTTTTCAGCGTTCAACGAATCTACGGTCGGCCGTCTCATGACTCAAATTGAGCTGTCCCAGCAACTTTAGGCGGTCAAAATGACCTCGTAAGATCATCATAAGAACGAACGCGCCCGCCACCTACGTCAGACTTCAAATGGCAGCAGTGTGAAGCCCTCGCAGATGCGTTTTAAGAACGCGTAAAATCACGTGTAGGCCCTTTCGGAACTGTAGTAGAATTTGGTGCTTAGCTCTCCACAATAATCTACATCAGATAACACTTTACCTTAAAATTTTAAAGTATACCGTATAAGCTTTACCTTTAAAGGCCCAAAAATTTTACCTAGGAACCATGAAAACTATTGTTTAAGCATTAAACACTTCAAAAATTTTCTACAGTGTATTAGCAATTGACATTTAAACGGAAAAGTATTTATTTTCATTTCAAAAATGTACATTAAAATAATGTAATAATTATCTCCTACTGAAACAGCCAAACTTTACCTAAAAACATCAAAGACTTTATCTTACCTTCGTAAAACTTTTTTTAATTTATGGAATCAGTTAAAACACAAACAATAAGCCTCAATTCATTGGAAATAACCCCCGTAAATATTTACTCTCGCAAGCCTCGCTGACTGACTGATGTTTACACCGGCGTCGCAGCTCCACACCGAACTACAACTCGTGAAACAAAAGCTGTGCTCACGATCTTCTGCCAGTGTCGACAAGAAAGTACATCAAATATCTTCGTAGCTTAAACCATTAAACTTGAATGAAAATTATGAAAACCTTCACAACTTTCCTTGCCATCACGATTTTGCCCACAATCAGATAATCTACGTAAACTTTCTCATCATATTAAACTTTCTCATAGCTCATCATATTCATATCAAAATTTTGTATTAAAAAATTTCGTTCTACACGCCCATTCCTTTCTGTCGCGATTTCAATGATCACACATGTAAAACTCACGCTTTTAGTAATTTCAAAGTGGAAAATTTATTCCCGATGCTGAGAAAAACCTTATAATCCATACGATAATTCATGATGAAAAGCACTGGATATTCTAGTTGTGCTTTTACTAATCGTTACTCAATAAACCGTTCAATTTCCATGTCTGGATCGGAGTGCTGTACATTCAGGGCCATCGCAGGTGGCAGCATAAATTTTCTTCAAGTTGATTGTCGCTACCAGGTTAACAGTTCGGTAACTGGAAAATTCATGGTTAAGTTACGTTAAGCGTTAGGTTAAATTAGGGTCGGTTTACAGTCGCTAGGATAAGTTTGGTTAGGATAGGTTAGGATTAAACAGAATAGGTAGGTTAAGGCTGATTACCATAGATTAGTATCGGTCATTTAAATTGAAAAACAATCGAACATTCACCACGGGTCCTGTTGTTTGGCATTATTCCAGAAGAGTTTTGTGCAAACTAAACCTATTAGGGTTTCGTTGAGGTAGATTAGGATAAAATTTGAGCAGCATGCCCAAGAAACTTTTTGTTCGTTCGATGAGAAATCGTTCAAGTTGATTAAGTGAGTTCGGATTGGAGGTTGTATGGTGCAAATTGTATCCAATATTTTTATCTTTTGACAGATGAAGAGTGGCTTTTAACATCTTTTATAATATTTTTTTCGTTTTTGCGGACTTAAAGTTGCCCATATGTTCGGGATTATGACCTCTAAATCAACTGTGGTAAGGTTTCGAGCTCACTTAAATTTATTGAAATTCGAGCTGTACAAATTACCCCCACTGTAGTATTCTTAGGTACGTCAGTAAGAATTACAAGGAACGAGTTTCACACCAAGTTGGTAAAAAATGTTCTCCTAAATTAAATAAGTTTGACAATTAAATTTCACTTTACGAAATGATAGATCTCATCAACCAATTATTTGAAGTGAGGACACATATCGTGCTCTTGTTGATAAAATTTTACTCGTGAACTTCAAGTCTCACTAAAATATTTTGGATTTAATGATTTTCTTCCCCGTCATACGCAAAAACTTCCTCAAAATAACTCATAGTAACGACTCAACAGCCGAAGCAGGTGCGCAACCGTCTCAAAAAGGTAATACTATCCAATACCTTTCATTTAGGTCAAGTTAAACACATATATCACGAAAATGAATGCAAAATACAAACATACTACTATTTAATTAAAGTCAGGCGTTTTGTTCGGAATACATTTACTGTGTAGAGGATACTTATTTCATGAAAGGTATCGGCACCTGTACTTTTTTCAATGCAACGTGGTTTATTGGTACTCGAGTGGTTAGTGTGACGGCACCTGCTGTGGCGAAGTGAAATGTTACCGTTACTCCTCCGTTGCTCTTCACGCAAGGAGATACTTTCTCATACGAATAGATCTTTAGGTCTCCTTCATCTAAACAAAGTTAGGAATCCTAAATTAAAAAATAGCCGTTCCATATTGAACGTAGTTATTAAAATTATGTTGTATAACTCTCCCGACACATTGCTCACGATATAATATTAAATCATATAGACTCAAACCTGCCCAAAGCGATGACTATAGCTGTGTTCCACCACATGCCGAACATGCGTTTAACTTTTCTCGTTCAGATTTATGAATGTATTTTCACCAATCATTTGGGAAATAGTTGCAGAGTTAACCTTTCATTTTTCCCTGTTCTTATTATTTTTTTCGGACATGTTACTGAAAATTCCAAGCTCTTACACCTGAAAGCTTTAATTGTGATAAACATTATCGAGTAGAATATTTTTACAGGCTACTGTTACATACTTCCCTTTCAAAGCAACTTCAAAAATTTGTTCGCACAATTTTGCTACCGTAAGGAATTCCGTAAATGAATTAAATTTACTTTCCTGTGTTCATCATATGATGGAGTTTTTTAAATAGTTATACACAAGTTTTCTTTAAATAGCACCACCATACTTGGTGAGGCTATTTTTTGATAACGTTCTTTACAACGTTCAGTGAAATAAATTCTCCTTTAAAAGGAACCCTACTTTCTTATTGCATTGCCTTCCTTGCTTACAAGTTCGTGGCAAATTATAAGTACTGTGATGGCCACAAAGTCGCCAAAAATTGTGCAGAACTAGTAGACATAATTTTACTGTCAGGGGTCTATAAATCTGCAGAGTAAAGTCGACCATATGGCCGTGACCACTTAGCTATTTTTATGACACAGTTTTTTCATTGACTTTGCGCAGTTCATCGCTTCACATTTCGTCGCTTCAAAATGAAGAACAAGACAACACACGGCAACACTGACCATTTCTGGGGAACGAGGACAAGCAGGGTTGTATGAATCAAACATCACTGCTAATTAAATTTTGTGTCAGCGGTTGCCAGAAAAATACAATATATTATTTACTGTTTGATGATCAATATTGTTTACACACACAATACGTGCTAGTTGTGATGAGCGACATAACTGTGACATTCCTGTCATGCTGCATTCGTTTATGTACTTCCATGCAAGCTCCACCCTCCGTTTATCGCTCAATCTTTTTACATCATGGTAAAGAAATATTCTGGTAGCAATGGTACATATTCACGGAGAATATACCATGAAGACTGTATATCTGAAATGTTATTATCACAACTTGCCGTCATTTATTAAGGGTTCCCCTTAAGTGTCTAAATATATTTAATAAGTATTACTTTTAGAAGTTCTGCGTCGTTTTGATTTTAGCGGTAAAGCAGAAAGGAACTAAGTTAACACTTATAACTTTTTTATACCCTTCAAAGCGAAATGTTCGATAGCAATTTGATCTAGCATTTCCGAGTGAAACGTCGAGATGACCTCGATTTTTTAATAGACAGAGAGACAAGTTTCTCAGTTATTTTAACAATTAGCACACACGAAAAGCTATTAACTTCATTTCCGCAGCTTTACCAAACACATTCACATAGATCTTTCTTGAGCAAACACTCAGCCAGCTGATATGAAGGGAATTCGTTCAATTTAGTGCGCTTAGTACGTGGAGTAATGGGCAGTGATTGACGACTAAATACTGTAATTACTGAATTAAATGAAAATCAAACGATCATACTACCCAGGAAAGGCCCAAATTAATTTTCAAGAGTTTCAATGAGTTACAAAGCTCTTCAAAAGGGCTCAGAAAATTTCAAAAAGGATTTCTTAAAAGAAAATTGTCATGAAGGTCAGTGTCCGAGTGCGATAAATGAAAGCTCCTAAAATAATGTGTGTAAGATTGTACAACGCAATTGTTTTGTGCTCGTTTTTCTCACGCCTCTCAAGAGTTGCTTTCTCGAACTTGAGCCGTCAAGGGTTAAGTAGAAAAACTCCGTGGGAGCCAAGCACCACAAATGTTATACATCTTCCTTGGTCGTAATTTACCTCGGTTTTTCAGAGCACATCACCCGCAGCGAGAACTATACTTGAGCTCGGGCTTTAATCTGACCAGCTAAAATTACGCTGCAGTGACAGTCTTCAGTGTTCCTCTTGCCTTCTGTTCGTCAGCACAGGAATGAGAGTAAATTAAACAGTGCGAGGAACAGATCTGCACTAGCATATGTCTGCTCATGACCTTACAAACATCATTTAAAACAATCACTACGATTTCATCCACTGTTTTATATCCCATGTAAATACAACTGTGCATCACAAATGAGGAACTCATTGTATTTATCCTAACTATTTTTGTCCATTTATTTGAATGAATGTAAAAATAACAGATTCGTTGGATAGTTAAATCCCCCACTCAAGGACCCACTTCAAGGAAAAAAAATCAGCTGAAACCTCATAGCACAGCACACGTTTGCAGGCGAAACAGAATAGAAAAAGACAATGCTCTTCATTTACGAGAATGCTTAAAACCCAATAATGAAAAATATTTGGTAGTCATAAGAGCGTTGCAGCATTAGATACGTCAAATATTAATAAAAATAATTCATACAACAAAGCAAATGAACCCTTCTCGGTAATTGGTAATACCAGATGCGAGACCTACGCTTGACAAAAATTATTTTCCCATGTAAGATGATCTGCAATTGTGTTGGGATCAGAGGCAAAATTTTCAGGAATAACTTCGTTTTTCACGGGGCGTCTGCTTAACTGGATGAGAAATCGTGGAGAAAGAGTAGCAAAATCAAATTGATTTTAATAAGTTAAACGTTATTTTTAATTGAAGTTAACTGTTATCTTTACTTAAATTGCATGCTAGGCTTTCCAAAATTCTAAATGAACGCAAGCAAAAGTTGTAAAAATAATTTCGTGCGTGCTTTAAGTTTTTGAAGAAATTGAGAATAATTTTCTATAATAATCATTAATTAGTGTTTATTCTGTTTATTTGCCAGGAACGCTATAGGCAGTGCAAATTGACGAATAAGCCTGGAAAACAGGAGGCACAAGCACAACCCGTGACCTCCTACATATATCTCCAGGCCTGCTCCTAGACGTGGCAATGTCGCAATGACGTCACACTGGAAATCCGAACATAGCAGCAGTTTTGAATTGAATTTCATCGCGTTAAATACGTTTGTTTGCATAATTTTCATCAGTACGTCTATGATTTTTTGTCTGCGTGAGCAAAAATTGCAAATCCGATGTGTAAGAATATGCCAATTCGAAGTGTTTTCTTTTATGGTCATACATTGAGTGCTTTCCAATGTATAAACGATTAAACGAGGGAATCGCACTAGTAGAATGGAGCTGTGCACATGGTGAAAAAAGATATTTTTGCTGAGAATTTTTAAAGTCATACTGCCACACTTTGAGTATAT